>MU932416.1:0-18246 GCA_036418165.1 Cooperia oncophora | reverse complement strand
TGGGTCAAGGCCAAATCGGCTCCCGCCCACTCTGACCCACTAAGTCCTTTATCTCGGTACGGTAGCTTCACGTTCGCCTTTAAAGACAGTCTCCGCACTGAAGCAGTTCGTAGGCGTCCCTCCTTGTACAAGTAGCCTAATCTTCAGCCTCTAGAACTATCTAACTTTCGCGGCTTCGCAGTAAGCAGCGAAGGCCCAGTGCTCTCATAAATGCAGTTCCGACGCCTTCTCAGTTGTCTCGCCCACCGAAACCTAAGAGATACTTTCTGGCACGAGTTAAGTTACCCCATTCACCATTTTCTTTACTTTTGGATAGTATTAGCATTGGATGACGAGAAGACAATGGGCTACATAAAGACAAGCTCCCGCAAGCTATTGCGTAGACCAGTTCGCCCCCGACTAGCACTATAACTTTCAATGGAGGTAGAATGCGTGTGCGTAATGCGTACGTTGTGAATAACGTGCATGCATTGTGCTGTCTGCAGCGTCCTAGGACCCTTCATATCCTCGACATAGTGGTAGCTTGTCGAATTTTGTGATCTCACGAATGGTTCTCCTTCCCTTGGATACCGTTTTTGAAAATCGCAGGCAATAGCAGTTCACTGATCACTTCGCAAGATGGGCTGCTTGAATTCAGCGGCGATGCATCGCCTTGGTGCAAAAGTTCGTCGTGAATTGCTTGTAATAGTGATTTCATGAATGAAGTTTTTGCCAGCTATTTCTGCTACGAGTATTGCTCAAATACCTATTTTTCATCTGTTGTATAAACTTGTCTTATCAATACTGGTTGATGGATTGAACTCGATTCTGTGAGCTAGGGCTAGCTTAAGGTAGTCCCATGAATAAGCTGCTTCAATTCTTACTGGTGCGATTGTGAATTTATCAGTTGGCGACATTGCTAAGGCGCTGTTTCGGGTGGAAGAGCCGTAGTTGACGCTGGCTTTCCACCCAACCTGATACTGAACCCTCACTCCGAATACTCTAAGGAATGTAGTAAAATGTGTGAATAAACAGGTCGGCACAGTATAACCAGTGAGAAGCAGGAGCTCAAGCATTTTCATGCAAAAGGTCCACATCATATTTATACCACACTACGAAGAGAAATTGAGTCATGAACCTCAAAATGGCTCTTGAAATCTTCACATGGTTGCAACACGGAAGATTGGTCTTCTTTGTTAGATACATAGCAGCCCACAATGGAATCATCCTCTGGAGAAATCAAAGAGAGAGGAGAGACTTCATGATTGTTCAGAGTATGCCAAGTGGACTGCGTCCTATTAAGGCCGCAGTCACCTGACAAGGGAAGGATGGTAGGTCGAAGTGGCTATTTGAAATGAGATGTATACCGACTGAGGGGTCCTTGGACTGGAATTACGATACCGTCTTCCATATCTGCTGCGAACCTCCCAGAACAAACTTACAGAGCCTTGTAAGGGGAACACAGCGGCATTCTATATGAATTGGCGGAGTGAGCCGTCATCGCTCAAAGCAGCATGACGAATGGATAAACTGCAGGTCTCACAATCGGATGGTTGAGGGTTTCGATGATGCGCGTTCGTCTCGTTCTTTTTGCATTTTTCTCTACAATGTTCTCTGTGCATTAAAAACCATTTTTGCATAACTCTTGTGCTCGAGAATGCAGCTAAAAAGATATTTCTGAACGAATGGATTATTGTGGAGATTAGAACATTCCTTGGGCAACTGTTCACCCAATACTGCCCCTGATAACCCGGAATCGAGCCAGTTTTTGAACGAGCTTTGTCTCCGTGGATAGACTTGGCTCGAATGTTGTCTCCTGGGGTAGTTTAACCTCCTGAATACGAATAACACATCCGCTTGGCCGAAAATCTCTTGGCGCCCGCGGTACAGGCGCCGGTGATTTGGGGTATTTTGGCGTTTGTGACGCGAACGCCAGGAAGTTTCGGGTCGAGAGATGTATTATTCGTATCGAAAGCTCAAACTACCCCAGGGGACAAATGTTTAGCCGCTTCTGCCCATGGAAAAGAAGTCGGTCAAAACTGGCCAGATTTTCGATGTTGGGGCAGTAAAGGGTAAATAGCGCCCATTCTTGGCTGTTGATTTCTTCATTATTGCTTCAGGAGCTTATTTTTGTACAAAAGGAATGCACTCCAACGAATGTGCTTGCCTTGAAGAATGGCTTTATTCTCCGAACGACATGGCTGGACCCGAAACCACACGAAGTTGTGCGCAAAGATGAGTATCCTTGGAAAGGCTTTCCCACGACGTGGCTTTGACGTGACAATCTTGCGAGATCATAATGGGAGAAACCTTCATTCATCACTCACATAGTGTTGAAAGATGTTCTATCCCAAAGTGGTGCTTTCGCACCTGCTGGAAGTCTTCGGCTCGTGTGACAAATTCAACAGCCAAGAATGTTCTGCATGGAGTTGTCCACAATCTTTGGCGGCAAACTCGAGCACAAGGGTTTTGCAAATTTAATGCAGAGACCATTGAAAAAAATGCAAAACGGAAAATGCATCAAGGATCCAAACCCTCGACAATGCAACTGCGAGACCTGCAACGTATCCACTCGGCCACGCTGCTTCGAGCGATGAGCCTCACGCCGCTAATTCGTATTGAATGCCACTATGCTCCCCCTAAAAGGCCCGTAACTTTGTTCTGGGAGGTCCGCAGCAGATATGGAAGACGGTTTCGTAATCCCGTCCAAAGACCCTTCAGTCGGTATACATCTTTCAAATGGCCACTTCGACCTACCATCCTTCCCTTGTGAGAAGCCAAGTTTTGCTTGTTTCTATAGATAGTACTAAAGTTAACCGAAAAGTACCTGAACAGCATAGTGAAGAACATGCCATTCCAAAGCATTATTCGAGGATTTAGTACTACGTCAAAGATCACAAGAGACCTACCAATAGTGCCAAGACGCCGAGCTGGAATTCATCAGGGCTTGAAACTAGCCTTACAATTACCCCTTTCTGAAATCGGTGATTCATACGTGTGGTTCTGGACAAGAAGCAGAGCCCATTTTAGGCAGTACTGTTCAACCAGAGACGACATCCCTTCTGATGCACATTCGTGCCCCCATGGGCAACCTTATGTCTGGCTTATCTATCCACTTGAGGTTTCTCGCTCAGCTGATGCCAGGAAGCCAGTCCTCAGGCTATTGCACATATTTTATAGTGTATTTTTGCGCATATACTTCATGGATTTAGATCCACCCCGTAGGCTATATTAGAGTGACGATATACGTCAAAACAGTTTGAATATGTAAAATATTTTGAAATTATGGAGTGGTTGGAAAATTCACGTGAAACAAGTGAGGTTAAGTGCGTAAAAGGAACATAATCGGTGTTCGATAGTGACGTAAAGCGGACTCCGCAGAACGAATCGTAGCAGAATTAGGCCAAAACGTAGTTGGAAATTGCGCCCATGATCCCGAATGCAGTGTCGAAGGCAATCCATGTTAGAAGCAATGCGTTTGCGTGACACCATTCTGAAAGATGGACTTGAGCGCAAGACGAAATAAAGTAAATGTTATAAATCTTGGCCTATTGTGTGGTTTTTCTGGGATGTTGCTGTAGCCGTAAATTAAACGATACAGCAGTTTTAATTGCTAACGTTTTAGCCTTATCGCCTTCGATAAGCCTGGAGAAACCCAAAGATCAAGAGTGAAACTGTCCCCCGAACAACATTTTCATACGTCAGATTGTTGAAGTTGTTCCAGACCAGAAGGGTCCAGTAATTGTCATAGGTCACGACCACAGTACGACTCCCTTGAATGTACGGCAGTTTTGCTTGAGACCACCGCTAAACTGACTCCCCGTGGGTGGCTTCAGCTGACCTGGCCCCTCGACTCGAAGCCGATGGCAATTGAAGCCCACACAGGTCAGCAAACGGGGCGAGCTCGTTTGTGATGGCTAGGCATTCGTCCTTCTTGTTCATTTTGGGGTTTTTGGCGCTTATCCAAAACGCTTCCAAAGACTTGCGCGCAGAGGCCTGGAGCTCCCGCATCAAAATCCTGGCAGTTACCTCGAACTCAACTCCTCCATGGCGTTGTACACGATGACTACCCCAGTGGGGGCTCTGGCCTAGATCGCTTTAGACCGTCTAGGTGTTCCTTTACCCTGAAGCACATGGATCGTCCTGTCTCCTCGTTCTCATCCCCACAACTCGTGCATTAGATCAGGTAGATCACACCAAAAACCACGCAGCCCCCTTCCCCTCAGAGGGACATGTGACACATTGTGGGTTGGGCAGTAGCGATCATACCCGCGGTTGCGGATCAGCTGCTGCTTGAGGCTCGCAGGAGGCAGCCGAACCATATTGTCGAGACCACACCTGCGCAAAGACGATCTCACAGCAGCGCTGATCGCATCACTTACGAAGGGTAGGCAAAATGGTACCTTCTCCCAACCCTCGGTCACAGGACTTTGTTGGCTCCTAGTGGGTGGTCCAGGGGGACATTTACTTCTAGGAGAGATAGCCATTAGAAAGCGCTAACTTTTACTAAACTCAAACAAGCTAAATAAGTCATAGGTATCGCGGAAAATCCTAGGAGCCCTACAAACTCTTCAGGGCAGCCTTCGCCTCAGAGTCAAAGTGGCAGGAACACGGGCCAACAACCTGCTAGGCGGTCGAATTTCCCCACAAATTCTGTCCCTTCTCTTGTCCTCAAAGCTCAAGACCCCAATCCTCCAGTGGATGTTAAAGTTCGACTCTTTAGGACTTCATTTTTTTTCTGTTCTGTTGCTGTTTATTTTCTGCACCTAATCTCCGAAAGCCGGAAACGTTTACCCTCTAACCTCACGACGGCGCAAAGATAAGGACTAAAAGAACTTGGTCTCATTCGCTCTGATCGCATCGAAATATCTGACAGCGATAAGGGAGGTGAGTTTGTCATATTGCCCCAAGATCTTGACATTGGCATAACAAGATCGCACATCCGATGAAAGTCTTTACTGGCTGTCATCCGAGGAAGAATTTGAGAGGCAGTACCGAAAACTAAACAGGGTGTGGGTTGAAGTAGTACGAACTGCAATCCTTGAAGACAGTGGGCACACGACTGTGATCTACCAACTTGCCCAGTTCTCTATGTCCTCCTCAAAATAACATAAAGCTTTCGCAGACCAACTCTGTGCTCAACTGATCCCTCAAATTTCCAAGTTCGCCCAATAATAAGTGGGGTAGGGGGCCCCACTGACAGGATTTCATGGCTATTGAACCTTGTGCTGGTGCAGCTGCTACAATTCATCCCTGCCCACTTCCGTAATACTGTCCAGTTGCTAGATTCTTTCTGGGTGGCCAGGCTTAGACAGAACCATGTGATGGAATCGTTTGACATAACATCCCTCTACACTCGTGTCAGACGGAGGAGCCATGCAGGCCACCTTTGAACTCCTTAGTGAGCACGGGGCGTCGATCAACATGTATGGCCTGTCGACAGCCCACATAATGACACTTGTTAAAGAGTGTCTCGATTGTTCCATTTTTAGGTGGGCCGGTCAATACTACAGGCAGCTCAGAGGTTTGGCCATGGTCAGCGGCTGGCACCAGTCCTAGCGATTGCCTACATGTCCAAAATAGAACAACCGTTACTGGATCGCCGACCCATTTTGTACAGACGCTACATAGACGACTGCCTCATCGTCTGCACCACGGAGAAGGAAATGGACTCGTGTTTCAACCTCCTTAATAGCCAAGCTGAGAATATCCGGTTCACAAGGGAGAAGCCTTCTGACAGTTGGCTCTAATTCCTCAACGTGCAGATCTGGTTTTGGGTACCATTCGGTGCGTACCGTACCGAATGGTACCCAAAACCCTACCAATATGAGCACCTTAGTCAATTTCCGGTTGGGCATTCTCTGGGAACCAAACGTGCTATCAACAGGAACATGCACAGGACAGCCAAAATGGTCTCAACAAGAGAGGAGGAAAGAGAAGAGTACCTAGTGAAAGCTTAAAAATAACCCTTTCCAATGGCTACCCTCCCTAGAAGTAAATGTCCCCTGGACCACCCACTAGCAGCCAACAAAGTCTGTGACCGAGGGTTGGGAGAAAGGTACCATCTTGCCAACCAGTGATTCAGCGCCACTGTAAGTTCGTATCTGCGCAGGTGTGTCCTCGACAGTATCTCTATCTCTCGAGAGCCTCAAGGAGCAGCTGGTCCGAAAAGCGGGTATGATCGCTACTGCTCAGCCCACAAATGGGTCACATGTCCCTCGAGGGCGGAAGGGGCTGCATGGTTTTGGTGGATGTGCGATGGGCATGGGGATGTGCGAAATGGCGGTGTGAGTACGACCCCCCCTCCTGCTCTAACTGACAACCAGATGCATGTTCACCACAAATGGCTTCCTGAAATGGAATCTGGATTTTCGAAAGGCGGACTCTGCTCTAAAATCCAGGCAATAGGCTGTTTCAGCCTCATGCAATATGAGGCTGAACAACAGCCTCGCATTACCTACAATTTTGTCTTAGGATTCATAAAACTCGTCGTTCGACAACCATGTATGACATGCAACTTGTAAGAAGGAACACAATCGAAACAGCGACTAATGGTGATCATTGATAAGCTAAATTGGTGAAAAAAATAGCCCCAAGGTCAGCGTGTCAGGCCCCAGATATGCATTTGATTTCATGCTTTTATCCATGCAAGCAGATGTTTGTTTAGGGTTTGGAAAGGACAACACGCACGAATCTGTTTGAGACGTATTATTTAGTCATCTACGTACTTACGAGTTCATGCTATTAACTGATATTTATTTATTTATTTATTTATTCTTGCTATTTTGCTATATTGCTAATCAATTTTTTATTATTTTGTAGTCCTCCTTACATCCAGGTCTTCTGCAGCTTTCCGTCCATTCCATCAAACTTCAGCAATGACACTTTTGTACTGTTTTTCTTAGCGAGCCCACTTTTTGCGATACTCTCCTCCCCCCCCCGCGGCCAAGTATTCCCCTTTCTGGGAATTTCCCATGAAAAGAGGGCTGTTAAACGGAGCAGTTAAATCTGTAAAGAATACACTCATAATAATTTTCATTTTTTAACATCTTGACTTCCATAGCTCCACTCCCACTATCAACTGAAATGTCGAAAGCATTGCCCGGCTCTGAGTGACCAACCTCAAGATTATGAATCCCCACTCCTCCCCAGCGGCCAAGTACGCCCCACTCTATAGCGTTTCGCACAAACGAGCTGATATCCTGGGCTAAGGATCAGCCTGTAGCCACACCGTGCCGGGAATCAGTTTAGCGGTAGGTCTGCAAGCAATGAACCTGCCTTACATCAAGCGTGAGTCGGTAGCTGTAGGTTGTACCTCATAACAAATTTATGGATCCTTCTGAACTGGACGAACTCAACTAGGTTTGAAAATATGTCGAGCCGAGTTCCACTCTGATACTTTGCATTTTCCAGATCCGACAGTGGACGATAAGGTCGAAACAGTTAGCCAAATAAAAACTGTATTCATCTAGGTCACGATAAGCGCAATATCCCAGAGAAGATCAACTTTAGTACATATATTCCGCCTGGAGAAGAGACTTGTGGTGTTGATCGCGCTGGAGCGCTGCATCCTTATCTACGGCACACGCGCTTGCATCTTGCGATTAATGTGGCTTCTTGAGAACAGTGGTTGTTTCGCATATAGGTGCATCCATAAGCCTAACAGGATATTTATAATAAGTGAGAAGGTTTAGTCCTGATACGTGAGAGTATCGTAAGGTCTGAAGTTTTAACAGGATCTCGTGAGCACAAGGAACTCCAGTGAGTGTAGTCTCTAGTGTGAGCTCTGATACAAAAGGGTCCTCTTGGTCTCTCATCGATGACTACAGGCGATCACACTGAACGTCTGATTATGAACGCTTTCATTCTCTACATGTTCTCAATCAATGCTGATTAATGCCAAGTCGGTCAGTCGGGATGATGACCCGCGACTGAAGAAACGAACCATTGGCGACATCAGCCTTTACTTTTACCCTAGCAATGCCCATATTGCTGTTTTGTTGCTCACTCTAAAGAACTTCTTATCAGTCAAACGAAAAAGAGGCAAAGCCAGATTGCTTTTTCTGAGCTGATTGTTTTTCTTTTCGTTCATGTAAGCAAACCGTGTCCACATCAGAAATTGTAGTTTGTCGGCAGCTCACCCTAGGGAAAGCCAAGCAGCAAAAATGAAACTCAAAGAAAAAACCAGTCTGCCGGAATAAACATTGTTCATCAGCGAACAGAATGTTTTTAAATAACTCTCAGCGCGAAAGCAAGAAAAACTTAGCCATCCAAACAAGGCGACACATGCATTTTGCTCCATATTGCGGTCCTAGTATGTAGTGGAAGAAGCGCTGCTGGTTGTGAGCTGAAAAAAATTTTCCGGCACGATCGTTACACTATGGCAAAAGAAACGAATAATTGTTCTCGCGTCTCGTGATCATAAACCATGGGTTAGTAAACAGGTCGGGCAACAGAAAGGTTTTTGGTGAGAGCTGATTGGCACGGTTACGGAGTAAATTGAAAAGAAATCAGGTGCTTGGAAGATAATACTGGTCGTAATGCTCGAATTTACCATGGATTATTTTTAGGCAGATGAAAAATACAGCATATTATTTTATTCGCAGTGACATAATATCGGTAGCTCTGGAATAAGAATGAACCTAATTAACCGTGGTAAAGCCGTAGAAATGATATTCACACAAGGTTTTCGGAGAACACCCTTAAAGAACCTTGTCCCAATGCCGTAGCGAATTATTAGCGGGCAGGTTTTACTCTTCTAACTAGGGAAGGTCGTCAGGTCGAAGTGGCCGTTTGTAATGAGATGTAGCTCACTGGACGTGGTTTTGGACGCTGATCTCGAATCTGCCTTCGAAATTTGCAGAACGATTCTTTGAAAGGAATTATGAAGGTTTGTTTTTTAGAATTCAATGAAGGAAAACGGAGTCGAGCGCGGTGCCAGCCAGTTCGCATGAAATAGCCGAGAGGAACCCTCACTTCAAATCGGCGGGTGGTGTAGTCGGTAGCTGAGGGTCTTGCTGTCGGCGGACATCGCCGTGAAAGGTGTTCGAAATTTCCGGAGGGGGGCTACTTCTGCATTTTGTGCGGAATGTCTCTATTGAGGTCGTAGAAAGCACTCAAACGCCAAATGGGGGTGCCATATTCGTGTTCAGGGAGCAAAACTACCCCTGGGGGCAGGTTTCTAGCCAGATGTGAGGTTTTGACCTAACTTTGAAAAGTGCGGTAGCGCTGATCGAATGATGGTCACTAATAGTTCCAGGGCCAATCTCTTGTTGATTGCTTGTCTTTGGACGGAATTTGCTTTCAGATATTAGGAAAACTGAAGCAGTAACAAAATGAATGCGTAAGAAGTGGCAAGACGGGTTTGTGCAGGAGAATGTATCTGCATCTGAATAGGTGCGTACATCAACTGAACTAACCCATGGATGGTCCACTTAAGGAAGTCAGGTCAAAATGCCAGATTGGCTAGAAACCTCTACATAGGCGTAGTTCGCCTCCATGAACACGAATATGGCACTCGCTCAGCGCGAAAACGCCTGTACTGCGCGCCAAGGGCACCTGTACATCCAAAAATTCTCCTAGATCATAAGGCACTAAGCGTGCCAGTAAGCGAACGCAAACATTTTTTCAGGCAACAGTCAAGGAGAAGCGCCTAATAGTAGTAGGATGCTTACAATAACCACTTTTTGCCACGTTTGCACAAGAAGCAAAAAAGTTAAGCTCAGCAGGGAATCCGATCCCACGACCTGTTGCGTGGTAAACGCGGTGGAAAAAGCTCCATAACTCCGTTCAGAGAATCGTTCTGCAAATTTCAAAGCAGATTCGAGATCAGCGTCCAAAAGCACGTCTAGTGAGCTACATCTCATTACAAATGGCCACTTCGACCTGACGACCTTCCCTAGTAAGTAAGTTGCTAGCCTGTGTGACTAATACGTATTTCTGAACGAGCTTTCGGAGCAGATAAAAAAGTAAAGCATCTTGCCTCCTGCCCTGAAAGATTGAACCAGTGTTCGCTCGTCCACACACGGATAAAACTCATCGGTATACTCACCCTCGCAAATACAACACCGAGTATCTGTCTTCTTTGTTTGAATATCCTATAAAAGGCAAAAAAAAGGCACCTACATCGTCATGTGTCATTACCGTCTTACTTCGGATTGTTCTACCCGCGGACTAATTAAGTTTCCACACTCAAGGATGGTGGAAGAAACGCGATGAAGCACAAATAGTTGAACTTTTTGCAGACCTCCAATGGTACAGTCAAACAAAAACATCGCATATCATTACAAAGCCACTGTTCGAACTCCTGCGCCCTATTCTGCCAAAAATAGACTACATTTGACATGCCGACCTTGTTCCCTCTATAGGAGCAGATGCCTTTTGAAACTTTGTGCGATTGGAGCACCTGATGTTCTGAAAGAACACTGCTCATTCGTGTTAAGCACGAGTTTCGAAGTGGTCCTTGTGGTAAATGTGGGGAGGAGATGTAGCCGAGAAACTACTTGGTGATAATACCCTTATCTTGAAGCAGTATTGCAGCAGAAAACGAAAACACGATGACACCATGGACTCCTCCCACACGGAAAGAGCCCAGCGCAATTGTTCTCCCATTATGCACTAGGCCGTAGGAATCTGGGATTATTCATTCTGAAGCGAAGACGGTTCGTTGCCAAGTGCAATCACGATAAGCAGAGTTGCCTACTAGAAAGAACTCTAATCAACCTCTGTAATAAAACTTCACCATCTATCTGACTCGAATTTCCGAACGGTCACGCAGATACCACTCAATCGTTCACGAACACGCGGCTTCACGAGACGCCGTTTGCTTTTAACATCATATATGGAGGGGTCGGCGGTACTGTCTTGACAGAGTTGACAATTTCCTTTGGTAAATGGTGTGAGCAATAAACATGCTTAGTTACAAGAATGCCTGAGAACAAGGGATAGGATTCTCGTCGCTAACAATTTTGTGATTTATGTGAAGAATACCAGAGGAGGAGTCCTTCAAAAGGATTTTCTACTTGGAGTCCGACAGCTACGCTCGAAGTATGAAAGAAAAACCCTGTTAATGGGTTTTGGTCTGAAATACGAACCATTTGATGATGCAGCGAAGGTAATGCTACATGCCTTCTCCCTATCAACACCCAGAAAGCAAATAAGTCAAGATGTTCTAAATTAAACTCCATAAGCGATCTTTCGAAAGAAGGAGTTTAGCGTCACTTCCCGGCCTGCCTCATTCATCTGTTTGCTTTTTGTATGCACAAAAATGGTCGCCATGTATTCTATGAAGCTCGATTGCGGCCAGGGCGTGACCACGTCGTTAGAAAAAGACAACAGCTGTTTTTTCGTGAGACATTTTCATTGCAGACGACTGTAATTTCCTTGTGGCATATACAACTCATCGTATCGTGTCTTAAGCTGCAACGACCACAAATAACCCATCTTATGCAATGAAATACGCGACCATGCCTATAGCGTCTCTTCGATATGGAAATTGTGAATGGTGACTTATCTTCCACGGGCAAAGTTAGCTATGAGGTTGAAGTTGAAAGAAAGTTATGTGCTATGGATAGGGGACCACAAAATAATAAAAATATTTAGCTATTTTGTGCAGTGCCATCGGTTCTTGTTATGCTTGACTTTAAAAACAGATTTCGCTATTGTATAGGGTCGGCCCATAAGTAGTGGCGCTTTTATCTCACTCCAAATATTGGGTTGGCACATAAGTAATGGCGTTTTTTTCAATTGAAAATTTTGTTCCAAAAGTGAAATGTTTTGCAAGCAAGCTTGATATCATCTGATAGGAAACTTCTCGTAGTATAAGAATATCAAAACAGCTTCGGTTGAGGGAATAATTTTTGTGAATTTTTAGTCGTTGAAGTTGAAAGTGAAGTCGGCGAAAATTAGCACCTTCGACAACTGCCTCTATTTACGTCTACTCGAAGTGCTAAAATCGCTTAAGCTGCTCCATACATTTGTAGAAGTCTCAGCAAGGGAATCTCAATAGGACGCTTTGGAACTAATTTCAAGAATTTCAAAGTTGGCAACCTTCACCTCGCCGATATTGGGCAGGCTCACGTCTGAAATTTCATGCTAATAGTTGAATGTTTCGCTGATATGTTTTGCATGTTCTGATAGCAAATTTCGTGCTCTATAACACTGCAATAGAAATCTGTTCTCCAGAGCTGTTTACTTTCTGTTAATTTCAGGTTATCATTACGGAACGTGAGGTCGATGAGAATTAGCGTTCCCGACTTCCTCTCCCTACCGCTGTCCACGGAAGCTTCAAAGCTCCTAGAGCAGCTCAATAGAATCGCCATGGTTTGAGTAAGGCATAGAGTAACAGATTAGTATTAGGACGGCTCACAATTGATTCTGGAAAAAAGCACAACCGACAACGTTGACCTTGCAGACCCATACCTCACGATTTTTTTTGTTTTCCTTAGTAAATTTCGAACACAGTATTTACAACTATAAAAAATATAGATTTCACAATAAACTAGTCAATGATATATTCCCCATTGTTTCTTACAACCTCCTCCCACCGATCAGCCAGCTGTTCAATGCTGATGCTTATCGACCTGACATTCCATATTACCAACCTGAAAACAAGGAAATCAAACGGATTTTGAAAATAACTGCACTTATAGAGCACGAAATTTGCTATCAGAGCATACAAAACACATTAGCGAAACATTCTATTAGCATAAAATTCGTGGAAATCGGGAACGCTAATTCTCATCGACCTCACGTTCCGTAATGATAACCTGAAACAAACAGCTCTGGAGAACAGATTTCTATTGCAGTGTTATAGAGCACGAAATTTGCTATCAGAACATGCAAAACATATCAGCGAAACATTCAACTATTAGCATAAAATTTCAGGTGGAACAGACGTGAGCCTGCCCAATATCGGCGAGGTGAAGGTTGCCAACTTTGAAATTCGTTCCAAAGCGTCCTATTGAGATTCCCTTGCTGAGACTTCTAGCTCAACCTTTTCCAAATGTATGGAGCAGCTTAAGCGATTTTAGCACTTCGAGTAGACGTAAATAGAGGCAGTTGTCGAAGGTGCTAATTTTCGCCGACTTCACTTTCAACTTCAACGACTAAAAAATTCACAAAAATTATTCCCTCAACCGAAGCTGTTTTGATATTCTTATACTACGAGAAGTTTCCTATCAGATGATATCAAGCTTGCTTGCAAAACATTTCACTTTTGGAACAAAATTTTCAATTGAAAAAACGCCATTACTTATGTGCCAACCCAATATCGCGCTGAAGACGAAAGTTTAGCTAATAATTTTCCTTTCATTTTGCAGAGAATCCCTTGTCCTATACGACAGTCTTATTAGTTTTTTCTCTCTTTCTACTAATATTTAAGTGCTCAAACTAGGGGGTGATCGACGAAATTGAGCATTTTCGGCAACCCCTCTTGTTCACCTCTAATTAACCGAAGGCATTTTCGCGGAAACGGGCGCCTGTGGCCGACGCCTTTTTGTCGACACGACTCGCTGAAGAATGGAGTAAATCTGTCAATTTACTGCTCCAAATTCTAGACATACTCCGCCACAGCGGGATCAAGACAGCAGACTATGGTTTGTAACAGCTATTCAAGAAACTTTTTGATTACATGAACTTTATTTTCTTATCCACAGTTGCTGGAACACAAACACAAGTTTCTAATGACAGCTGCACAAATAGGGAAGGCTGCGGGTGACTCAGCTGTTTTCAACCACCCCGTCGCATTTTTTCAAGCCTGTTCTTGGCCGGTCAGCCAGACGGTGGACAGGGATCGTGTCGACGCTTTTCAGGCAGCTTATTCTTTTGATCAGCAAATGAGCTGTTTCAAACGATAATCCTTCCTTTATTTACACAGTACTTTCTGAGAACCTCTAGAAGCTTTCAAGTTGCTATGCCTCGATTGGTTTGCCTGACTAACATTTCAAGGTCAAGTAGGCAATTGAGTCAGGGCTTCAATATCAATATTATTATCACTTTGCATTTCGAGGTGAGTTCGGATTCAAAGTGTCTCAGTCATTCTTCCTAAGACTACATGTTACTTTTGGAAAACTTCGCCTCAAATCTAGTCTCGTAGCGGTTATTCGAATCTATTTTTTAATCCACAGTTGGAACACAAACACAAGTTTCTAATGACAGCTGCACAAATAGGGAAGGCTGCGGGTGACCCAGCTGTTTTCAACCACCCCGTCGCATTTTTTCAAGCCTGTTCTTGGCCGGTCAGCCGAGACGGTGGACAGGGATCGTGTCGACGCTTTTCAGGCAGCTTGATTCTTTTGATCAGCAAATGAGCTGTTTCAAACGATAATCCTTCCTTTATTTACACAGTACTTTCTGAGAACCTCTAGAAAGCTTCAAGTTGCTATGCCTCGACTGGTTTGCCTGACTAACACCTCAAGGTCAAGTAGGCAATCGAGCCAGGGCTTCAATCTCGATATTATTATCACTTTGCATTTCGAGGTGAGTTCGGATTCAAAGTGTCTCAGTCATTCTTCCCAAGACTCAAGCAGAAGCTGGGTGGCAGTTGATTCGAACAACTTGCCAATCTGGTCAAGTAAACTTCATGCTGGAATGTAGTCTTGGGGTAATCTCCATCACCGCATTACACAAAGAACGAAAGACAGAAGAAAGAAAGAAAGAAAGAAAGAAAGAAAGAAAGAAAGAAAGAAAGAAAGAAAGAAAGAAAGAAAGAAAGAAAGAAAGAAAGAAAGAAAGAAAGAAAGAAAGAAAGAAAGAAAGAAAGAAAGAAAGAAAGAAAGAAAGAAAGAAAGAAAGAAAGAAAGAAAGAAAGAAAGAAAGAAAGAAAGAAAGAAAGAAAGAAAAGAAAAAGAAAGAAAAGAAGAAAGAGAGAGAAAGAAAGAAAGAAGCTAGTACCGCCCCTAGAACATTTTGTGGAAATTTGGAAATATATTCCATCATTTTTGCATGTCCGAGAGCAAGCACGACAGTTCTCACATGCTGAGAGCCCGAAGGATTCAATGGTTTACTTGCATGCCCTCTACCAGACAAATTCGACATAGTATGTCAAGTCTTCCTCGATGTGTTCAAAAATTTCTTGTTTAGCTGTTACAAAACATAGTCTGCTGTCTTGATCCCGCTGTGGCGAGTATGTCTAGAATTTGGAGCAATAAACTGACAGATTTACTCCATTCTTCAGCCGTCTATGAGTCCATGTATGAACAGTGAAACAGACTTTTTTGAAGTTCGAATTATACACTTCCACGCACGTGTTGGCAACTATTACTATTAATACGTGTCTTCTGTTGAATAGAAAAACCACAGTGTTATGCGTTGTTTCCGCCGATGTGTCGGGCCTATTATGCCTTTCCAGAGTAACTGAATTGGTAGTACCAGGCGTCCACGTACATGCATGCAGCTTCATTCAGTATAGGAAAATCATAAAGGTGCTCAGTGACAAACTGGCCTTTATAATTGAAAATTGGTAGTACCAGGCGTCCACGTACATGCAGCTTCATTCAGTATAGGAAAATCATAAAGGTGCTCAGTGACAAATTGGCCTTTATAAGGACGGGGCATATGTGGGAGCATCATTTTCGTCATGTCGAGCTTTATCCTTCTGCGCTTACTCGTTTTAATGGCGGTCAGTTTTCCTTTCATGAGCTACTACTTTTCCTCCTATCACAACAAACTGTTCTGAAGGTCTACCACGCGGCGGTTCCAAACTCCACCACAGACCAATCATCATCATCATCAGACCCATCATCAACGCCAGATCCTGCAGCATCATCGGAGAGCACAGCAGCATCAGAATCATCAGCTGCTTCAGAATCAAGCATTGCTACGACAACTGCTGCTCCTCGTTAGTTTTCACAAACAATACCAAATTAATTTTCACGATCTATTAAGGAGCCCTTTTACACCAAAAACCTAGAGGATGTCCGCTTTATTCGAGGGATAACAACCATTAGTACTTTTTGGCATTGCAGAGCCCAACAACCGGATCTGCTCAAGTAACTCAGGAATGGACACTATAAGAGTAACGGCAAAATCTGCACACAATTATCGAAGGTAGTAGCATTTCTGAAGCGTCAATTCTTGTGTTGTCGACAAACATTTTGAGTGATATGGTTTCCTAAGACGTTTTGAAATAGCTCGTATCCTTTTCAGATCAAGACTTGCAAGAGGACAGGTGCAAAATAAGGCTGGAAGAAATTTGCCGACTGCAACTAACATGATGTCCTTGGTAGGACAAAGTTTCCTTTTTTTTTAACTTATGCCATTCCATAATCATTTTAGGAATACGACTGCGAACTGGAGGCAAGTGCCATAAGGTCTGCGCAACGGTGCTCTAGGGACAGAGACTCGTCTCTTTCCTCTGATGTACAAGAAAACATTCGTTTATTCTCGAAGTCGCAAGCTTCGTCTGAAACAGATGCGCTCATTCTTTGTCAGTTCGATTTCAGCGCTGGGTGATAAGCACAATAGAGTAAAGACAATGATCGTTAAGGCTGTGAAAAGGTGGTGGAGGCAAGTAAGGTGGACCGGTGGTATTGGACAGCGCGTCACCTACACACAGCTCAATGCCGGCTCGGCCAGTTGAATGGTTCACCAGGGTCAAAATTTTTATGAAAGTTCCCATAAAGCCTTGTACTTCTATTTCTTCCGAGAAATACCTCTTCGGCAGAGAATGTTTGAAATTGCGAGATTTCCAGATGGCGTGGGCGACAACTCAAAAAATTGGATGCGCCGTAACAACTTGCAACAGCAATAATTGGAATGTTGTATGTCACTACAGCCCTGGGTTCGTTTATCTCATCTGCTTTTGATTTTTGTGTCGCTGTGAACAAGTGTGCGAGCCCACTGACATTGAGCCTTGTGAAATCACAATCCGAGGAATGGGGCTCAGCGCTGGAATCAGTTTTGCTGTCTGTCTGCTCTACCTCTTTTACAAGTCTTCATATATTGCTGTCAAATAGAGCACTACACAATAGTCTAACTCATCTGCATTCGATTTTCAAGCCGCTGTGAAGAACCGAGCCATGGGTCAAATCTGGGAGCTGTTCTGATGTCTCCCTCTTTCAGAAATTATTTACATACTGCTGTTAGATAGAGCACTACAATATGTTACATTTCAGAGGAAACAAGCTCAATGAACAGATCTACAAGGTGGGATCAACTTGTTCTGATTGCCCTTCAAGCCCCTCCACTTTCTGCAACGAAAACGGTCTGTGCCAACTCACATCTACATTTGCCTGAAGCTCAGTGAACTCCTTCTATTTTTGCATCTTTGATGTCGCAAAATAAAGTGCTTCGCGATTCAAGAATGAAAAAGGTAGCTTCGTGAATACGTTATCCTCTCAACTTTGAAAATAGTATTTCTCTGGATATCTCTTGCAAAAACCAATTAGAGAGGCGAGTTCCATTGCCCGTAGTATTGGGACTCCAAACATGAAATGTGCAGCGACCTTCCCAGTTAGCAATAGCCTCTTGAGCCTCTCCACTTCCCTCGAAAATGCGCGTCGTTATTATGACACTCAAAATAGAGCCTCAACAAGACTGCACCAACTGGCGAAGAAAGCAATCACACTACTGAGACTGCGTCGCAAGTGACCCTGATACACTGGTGCCTAGTTCACCTGTGCTCCCGTTGATCATCGAGTTCCTCGAGCGGGCGCCAGTAACGTCTCCATTCGTCCCTGCAACGTGCAAGAGTTGCCCAATGGATTCTCTCTGCTCGAGGGGCACGATTTATTTATTTATTTATTTAGTACGCTGTTTAAGACAACGCTCGATAAATGAGAACAAAACTAAACATAAAACAAACAAAAAAAACACTACAACAATGAAGAAGCATAGCACCTATGCACTGAGAACTTGCTTAGCTATGGTACGTTTGAAAAAAGTTACAGAGCCATTAAGCAACATGGTTTTGCCCAATAAACTTCATACCATTCGTTCAGAGCTTTCACGAAGAAGTCTGACCATCGCATAGGCGGTCGTCCAGGCGTTCGCTTGACATCCCGTGGAATCCAGTCGGTGATCGCTCTGGTCCAGCGGTCGTCCTCGAAACGCATGACGTGCCCGGCCCACCTGATCTTCGAAACCTTGGCAAATGCGGCGGCGTCTCTGATCTTCGATCGTCGGCGGAGTGCGGAGCTCCGGATTCCCTCTCTCACTTGCGTAGCGGGAAACTCCGAGCATCGCCCTTTCGATGGCGCGTTGAATAACGCCGACCGCATGCTCATCCTGCTTTCGTAGAGTCCAAGTCTCTGAGGCGTACGTCAAGGC
>MU932412.1:0-12103 GCA_036418165.1 Cooperia oncophora | reverse complement strand
GCAGCTCGCCTTGGTGGCAGCGCTGAAGGGTACCTACCAAAGCTTGTTCAGGCCACCTTGTGAAAATCTGTAAAATCCCGTGATTAATGTGGCTTATTTCTCCCATTTCGCATCCTCTCTGGTGTTTACAAATCCCGCCACAATAAGACCTGCTAATAAGCATGAACTAGCAGAAGGATGTTGAGTAAAATGCAAAATGCACCTCCCAAGCCGGAAAACTCTTCATTATTTTTAGCTGACCGATTCCCTCACTGTGTCAATGAACAAAGCCGTTTTGTTAAAATCACAAGGATCATCAGAGGGCTTTTGGTCCTTGGAGACAATTTACAGACTGTTATATGGCGGTGTTCAAAAGTAATCCTCACTGATGAAATCTTGTAATCTTCAAGCTTACATCCCACACTAGTTGTATTGGAGGCGGACAGACCTACCATTGCAGATTTCTTATTGGCCCACGTCTCCATTCACGGCGAAGGCGAGACTCCCTATGTTTAAGAAAGTGTCCACGGACCAGTATCAATCCGCACGCCGCGGGAAATTCCTCGTCCCTACGACCAGGGCACGCCATTGCGTTGTGATCATTTCCTGAAAAATACGACCCCCCCTAATTCCATCCTCAAGTACGACCCCCCCCCCTCCCCATGCTACTACCACTTTCCTAGATTTTCCCAACCTCCTACCACTTTGTTCCCGGATAATTTCTGATTTTTTTACAAAATTTTGCTGTCGAGCGGGGGGGGGGAGGAGGTTGCAGTACCTACGTACGTCCCAAGCGTCCAGCACTTTGGCACTGGTGTAGCATAAGACAGTACGTACGAGGAAGGGGCGATGATAGGAGCTACGATCACCGCCCACAAGGGCACCATGAATTTATAAACAAACAAAAGGACTCACGACGTGACGATTAATAAACAGATGAAAGTACATTCCCGGACTTTTCTGATCGTAGGAGCACATTTGCTTGCAACTTGGGAAGCCCTATCTAGAAGTTACACCTTTCCAAAACCTGCGTGAAAGCCCCATGCATGGCGCATTGCAGTGGTGATGCCAATTGGCGTCCAATGGACTATTTCCTATACCCTTTGCGGAAACATGTGCTTCAGAAGCATACCAAACTCTTACAAAATGATCACAACGGGGAAATTTTTCGAATAGCAGGCCTAGGGAGAAAATTAAAGCCCTGCTGGAAAGTAGAAATCTTCAAGCTTCCGCGCTATCTTTTTTTACGAAAGGCCGTGTATGAAGCTTGCCATGGACGTCCGAATCGTGGCGACTCGCGGTTCAAAAAAATGGTCCGTCAAGGATCACACACGGGATCACAACGGGGAGAATCTCTAGAATCGGAACGTTTTCAAAATCGCTTAATTCAGGTGACAAGAGCCAACCTCTCCCTACTCATTCCTACTTTCCCCTCTCCGATAGCTTCACTTTCAACGAAGTTATGAGCGTTCAAATGAGGGGTACTTTTCCAGCGTTTTCGAGCGTTTGGCTTGAAATTGGCTTGAGGCCCAAAAATAGCGCGCACCAATGAGCTTGTATTATTAGCGTGGGAATTAGCACTACTCGCGTGCGGCGCGTGCGGCTGACCGCGAACAACTAGCATTTAAAGTTAGTGAGTTATTTCATTTCGTTTGTTTTTGTTTGTTTCTAATGCTTTTTAGATTTTCGTTTTAGTTTCTTGGTATTTTCTAGTTTGTGATCTAGTTTTCGCCACTACTGAACTATTCCCACCCCAGTCTGTCGAAATCAGGCCGCTCTTTTATTGGTTTTTTTTCTAGAAGGCCAGATTTGGCTGAAAATTTGCACACAGTGGTACTTCGACCCACTGAACACGAACATCATATCCGCTTCGAATCAATTTTCGTGATTTGGGGGTTTTTGGCGCCGCGCCACAGGCGCCGCCGCCTATATACCCTTAAACCACCAAAATCGATGAAAACTTGTGTTCAGGGGTTATTTGACATCCTGTTTTCAAATATGACATTCATTCCATTCATTTCATTCTCGGCGCCAGCGACGTACGTCATCAGCGCTTTGTCGAGACTGAGCCTGGCCTTAGAGAAATCATTCGTTTTCCCAGTTTCAGCCTCAGCAGAGCGCTTAATATGGAGGTACGAAGAAATGATGTCATACTCGTGATCAGGACATCTGATAACATCTACTACAAGTTTCAGCGAAAATTTTTCTCGACTCCTTGGCGTAGGAATAGTTAGTTCAACTAGTGTTTGTTCTCTTTATTGTCATTTTCATCGTCCCTTTCGAGCTTCTTTTCACTTGTACCGTGTATCACTGCTCTCTCCACTTCGAAGTGGGCCATGCGCTTACGACCCCCCCCCTCCATCGCGGGCAAATACGACCCCCCTGTTGTGATGATCACAAAGATGGCGTGCCCTGCCTACGACCAGGCAGATTCAAAACCAATTATATTTCCTTGCTTTGGAAGGCTTAGTATGATGATTAATGACTGTTGGACTTCCTTGTCGCAACTGAACATACGCAACTTTGGGCAGCGTTCAGACTTCGCGACGGCACAGCTTCGGTCGCGCGCTCAACGCGACGATGCCGCTGAAAACACCAAAGCGTTGCCGTCGTGATGCCATCTCTGCTGTACGCTGGATGAAGAAGTATTGTCCTGCTATACCGCGAAAGTTCCAATTTGAGCTTCTTGCACTGTGCAGTCTGGACTTGGTATGCTGAAAGTAGACTTTGCCACTTATTCCCCCCCCCCCTTTCAGATATTGCAGCTGCCCAGCGTGCAGCCAGCAGTGATAGCGGTTCCCTTCCGCTCATCTACAAGTTGCCTAGTACGGGCCGGTGTACCATATAGACATCACAGCCTTTTCTGGGAAAGCCCCTTTAGGGTCCCCTTTGGTCACGGTCCTTTGGCACCGAGTTCTGCCGTTGAAGCGCATTTTTGCCAAAATTCGAAACAACGTTCCTCCTCTAGTCTCACTTGAACTCTCTATCCCGCATCCTGCCTACCAGTTTCGTGAACTGGCCAACTTGCTACCGCTTTCCCGGGGGATTCGCTTTCAAAAATTCTCCGCTTTACCACCAGAAATTTGCAGGAGGAAGGGGGGGAAGGAATCTCCATTACTATCAATGACTTGTTGCCAACGTTTATGCAAAGAATGGATTCCTCTTTCGAAGAACTCGGCCGGCTGCGACTCAAAGTAGTTGGACACCCAGAGTTGGACTTCTTCGCGGTTTGTGAACTTTCTCTCGGCCAGGGAGTGCTGCATCGACCGGAACAGATGGTAATCGGATGGTGCCAGGTCTGGGCTGTATGGCGGATGAGGCAGGACTTCCCAGCCCAATTCCTCAATTTTTTTCCAAAGTGATTTTCGCGACATGTGGACGAGCGTTGTCGTGGAGGAATTTTGTCGACGTCGTTTCGACACCTTGACGACGCAGTGCTTGATCCACGCGGTTCAACTGATCTTTGTAGATGTCCACCGTAACTGCTTGACTCCATCCAGAACTTCCAAAGTCCAGAACTTCAAAGTACACCAAACCTTTGCTGTTCCACCAAACAGCATCACCTTTTTGCCGTGTATATCCGGTTTCGGAGTCGGTTTTGGAGTGTCACCGGCGTCTAACCACTGTCTTTTTCGCGTTGCGTTGTCGTAGCAGATCCATGTCTCATCTGATGTAACAATAGAGTCGAAGAAACCGCTGTTCTTGGAGCGACGAAGAAGAATTCCGGCCATTGCCACTCGTGTTGCCTTGTTTGCGTCGCTCAGCTGGTGCGGCACCCGCTCTTCCCAACTTTTTTCTTCAAAAAAAACAAAGTAGACATAGACAAAATATATCAACGTCACGTCGCGTGGGGTATCCTCAGCGAGAGGGGAACTGAAAGGCCATTGAGGGGGCGGCGAGGACGTATCTGCCTTCGCGAAGAACGTTTTTTGAAAATTTCGGGTTTTCCCGCTTTGCGTGCTCTATATATTAGGTTGTTCGGCAAGAAATGCGCGTTGAATTTGTCCATTTATTTCTCTCCTACTATAGAAGATTTTTCAAAACAGTTTTGTCTATTAGAAAGAGATTTTTATTGTGCATCTTTTGATATATTTTTGTCTATGTCTACTTTGCTTTTTTTGGGGAAAAAAAGTTGGGAAGAGTGCCGCACCAGCTGAGCGACGCAAACAAGGCAACACGAGTGGCAATGGCCGGAATTCTTTTTCGTCGCTCCAAGAAGAGCGGTTTCGTCATCAATTGAATCGCGTTGATCAAGCACTGCGTCGTCAGGGTGTCGAAACGACGTCGACAAAATTCCTCCACGACAACGCTCGTCCACATGTCGCGAAAATCACTTTGGAAAAAAATTGAGGAATTGGGCTGGGAAGTCCTGCCTCATCCGCCATACAGCCCAGACCTGGCACCATCCGATTACCATCTGTTCCGGTCGATGCAGCACTCCCTGGCCGAGAGAAAATTCACAAACCGCGAAAAAGTCCAACTCTGGGTGTCCAACTTCTTTGAGTCGCAGCCGGTCGAGTTCTTCAGAAGAGGAATCCATTTTTTGCATAAACGTTGGCAACAAGTCATTGATAGTAATGGAGATTCCCTCCCCCTTCCTTCTGCAAGTTTTTGCAGGTAAAGCGGAGAATTTTGAAAGCGAATCCCCCGCGAAAGCAGTACATCACTCACCCTTTTTCTGTTTTGGCGTATTGAATGTAAGCAGATAGGCGAAGATGGAATTAATTTGGATGTTGCTTTAACAAGGGAAAGGGGGACTGTGCTTCACGAATAGTCTTGATCTAAGCCTCAGCACTCCTGAATGGCTCAGACAGAGAACCTTTCAGTTCAATTACAGCATTCGGGGCAGTTCGGCGACGGGAGGGGGCATTTTGCACTTTTGCTACTTCCCATCGACGTGTCGACCCGTCAGAGAGCCACTTCGTGAGCTTACAAGAGTTGACAGGTTCTACCGTGGTGGCTAAACGAGATTGCTCCAGGTTTACAAGAGTTCACAGGTTTCATGAGAAGGGCATATGCAGACTGGCGCTATGGAGCAGCGAAAGTGCAAAATGTTCCCCCGTCGCCGAACTACGCCCAGCATTTCGTTTGGTCTGTCCAGTTTCTTCAAACTTCTGCAGAAGGGACACGTCCTCACGCCATCCTGCGCTTAGCATTACAACTTTAGAACACCAGTCATGCCTCACGGCGCGTACTGGCCCCTAAATGTTCAGAACATGGTCACATGGTCATCCTCCTATTCCAGCGACCAAATACGAGTTCCTACCCTAGGAGGTGTTTGAGGCAAAAAGAAGGCGCGGCGCACGAGTCTCACTTGTTGGTATCAGCTGTTTTCCCTTATCACCTCACTCTCACCATTCGAAGTGGAGAGAGTTAGTAGCAGAACAACCGCACCATCAGGCAACCATTAGAAATGAAGTTGGGCGTAGTGGTCGCCAGGTGGGGGGTGGCCGACTCTTCACGAGCGGGCGCCGCTATTCTCTCGCATTTTTGAGTTGCGAAACTAGTACGTCCACCATCCTCATAGGGTGAGCTACGATATCCAAAGAGGGCGTGGGAACAACAAATGAACGCGGGCGCTGCCTTTAAAGTACGTCTCCTGTTTCAGTTTATTTTCGCAGATCTTCCATTTTTCGGTTTTTGTATGTCCGCTGCTGATCTGGTCCGCTTCTACCAGATTAGCAGGGACAAAGGAGGGGGGTGGTCATATCGAGACCATTTTTAGATGGTGGGGGTCGTAAATTTTGTCACAACGAGATGGCGCGTCCTGAGTGGCGCGTCGATCGGTGGACAACTCGCATCACACTCTGGTATCGCGAAGCGCAAAGCTGGCCGCCCTGCAACCCGTTGGAGAGACTCTTTGAAGCAACTCCAAAAAGCTGCAGGCCAACACTGGGTCCAAACCGCTCGACAGTGGAGGGAAGCGTGTGCTCGTCGCTGAAGAGAAGCGGCTGAAAACTAGCATCCAAGTATCCAAGTAAGTATCAGGTTGTACAAAAGAGTTTCCGCTGTTTTTTCGATGTTGGAACAAACATTTTTTCATTCAAAATCAATTTCAATCAAGGACGTACTCACCATTATTGCCTTTGACCTTCTACCATTTATCTGGTTATTTCACTATTCTTCTGGAACTCCTAAAGTTTGTAGGCGAAAAACTTAAGCAAATGATTTTGAGCGTCCCCGGCCAATTTCTTACCATCAACGGAGTTTGCAGAGGTCGAAACAGATGATAGTCAAGCGGTGCAAGGTACGGGCTGTGCGGTAAATGCAAAACTATCCAACCAAACTCCGTCACTTTCTTTCAATTGGTCGTTTTGGGACATTTGCTTTGTCTGTTCCATTCGAACGGTCGAGTTGTGCACAGCACGAGTTGATAATGAGAGACCAGTTGATAATTTTGCCAGATACAAAGCTCGCAAAGTTCATATTAGACAATCCCTTTCAGTCCCATCAACCATGGCCGGCCAGAGCGAGATGCACCTTCAGCATCCAAAGTTCCGAATGGAACCTAGCAAGCCACTACGGGATCCTTCATTGAATAACGGCATTTTCCTCGTATACCACAGACTTTGGCATGTCCTTGCAGCGGTTTTGCCTTTTTTTTTATTGTGAGGTGTTGTAAGGTATTCGTGAGGTATTTTAACATCTACTTGCAAATTAATATTGACTTCTAAACATGATTGCGAGAATTAGAGGAGCTGTCTTAGCCGAAAACATCAGCTTTAAGTTGTTACTTTCAAGCATGCTGATTTGTTCGAAGACAATCTGGTTTTTGTTGCTCGACAGCTAAGTAAGGTTCAACGAGCCGGCTTGGACTATAACTGCGAGACCTTTCTATAACAAAAGTAGGTACTTGGCGCTCGTACATTGTAACCGGCAAGCAGAAGTTGAGCCTACATTGAGTGCCAGCATGTGGCTTAATCATTGAGACCTGTGCTTGATCGACACCAACCTAGCACAGACATGCTTGGAGGCGCAGTTCTTGGAAGCATTTTCATCACACTGTACTGTAATACCTTGCCTTTACTTAAACAGGAATGAGCGATACGATCGGCCTTGGATGAATTCGAAGCAGAAGTATCGAGCCGACCGGAGAGTGACCAGTCGCTTCTTGAAATTCCTTGGGATACTGTAAGTCTTTCGACACTTGCAATACAATTTATTACTGCTGTTATCGCTCAGATATGAAAGAGAAGCGCACTGGCGGAACTTCTCACCAAGGTATTTCTGGACGTTGGACGAACTGGAGTAGTCCAAGTACGCGCAACTTTTCCAACTGTTCAATAACTTTTATTTCTAAAGTTTTTATGTGAGTGGGCTGGATGGGGTACTAACTACTGGCGTTACTCGTGCCCCATGTGGTCCACGGAATTGATTCCCAACGGGGTACGTCATGTGCCAGGGCCCCATGTAGTCCACGGAATTGATTCCCAACGGGGTACGTCATGTGCCAGGGGGTTCCCAGTGGAGAGGTCGTTGGTCGCTGGAGGGAGGGCAGGGTTCGTACCTGGCGTGTGAAATTTTTTTTGATAATTGATTTTTCTTGTTTCGTATCCGTATCAAACGTCGTGAGGAGAATCTCATCGGGTGAGAGTATACACAGAGAAGGAAATGGCCAAATTTTTTCCGCAGCGACAGGACGGTCCTTGATTTACAACTAATTCTCTTCCGAAACACCTAGTTTAACAGTATTTCGCAGCTTCCCTTCCTGGGTGGTTAATTAGTGTCAGACTCCTCTGGCATGGTGCCTGCAATGAACTGACTGCCCAACAATTCATCCTATAGTATTTTGAATAAATCTGAGCTGGAAGGTTAAAAAATGCCCGGCGTATCTCAGAAGAGGGTATCATGAACGCAAATGTTCTATCCTTTGAGGTTTTTGTGGACAACTTTATTGAAGTGGGCTTTTGTGCTCAGTCTCGTGCGTTTGCACACGCTCACTTGACTCCGAAGAATCGCGCAGAGATTGATAGAATAGTCAAACGGATACGGTTGGTCTTCATTTGGTTCTAGGAGGACGTTAATATTCCAGGTAATAAAAGTCCATTGCATCAGGCCGTACCATGGCATACTACTCTTGGAAGACGTTTGGCCAAGTCCTGATGCTAATCCGTCAGTAACATTGCTTTTAAAGCACTGCGAAGCGGACAGATCTATTTTAGATATGTCGACTGCTTCAGAAATACCTCTACTTCAGGTGTGTGGCATGTTTTGATTGAATTTTTGTTGCGACCGAAAACGATGCCATGGAAAAGGTGGTGGTTTTGATGAATTTCGAGACTCGAATGCAGACTTATTTTGCTAAGAATCAGAACAAAAAAAAACGGGACTCAGCGACTTCCCGGAGATTGACTGAGGGATCATTCATTCCAGCGATCGTGAGCCGGCGAGGGGTGGGGGGCGGGAGGGGCATCAAAACGTTGCATGAAGAACACATCATGGCAGGGAAGACAACTGGTTGCTCAGCTCGACTAAATGCTCTCCCTCTCTTTTACTCCCCCTTCATCTATGATTCTCCTCCATCTAAATGTCCGATTTCACCTATACCTTAAAGACAGTTGGTACGCTCAAACACATTGCGGACGTATGAGACTATCGATGTTATTCAAAAGTCGGAACGCCGCTGTGCGTCGCGGTCGCGTCACGGCGTCAGCGGAGCGCGCCGACAGTAAATGGAATTATGCTCTAGGTCAGGCGGGGATTCTAGCGTGTTCTCCTTCATGAAAGGCCGCGTTCATACCGTGCGACGTCGTCGTCAACGTCGACGAAAGCTGCGTAAGCTGCGACTGGTTCGTGAATAATACATACGTATCGATCCAACGAAAGCTGCGTAAGTTGCGTAACCGACGACAGCTAACCGATCGATACGTATCTATTCTTCTCGAAGTTGTCGTCGGTTACGCAACTTACGCAGCTTACGCAACTTACGCAGCTTACGCAACTTACGCAGCTTACGCAACTTACGCAACTTACGCAGCTTTCTTTGGATCGATACGTATGTGTTCTTCACGAACTAGTCGCAAGCTTACGCAACTTACGCAAAAGACGTCGCACGGTATGAACGCGGCCTAAGAAAAGCGACACTCGTTTTCTGTTCACCGAGTGGATTACCAGTACCTCGATTTAACTTTTCATAAGCGATAGTTGAGATTATTGCTTTCAGGTAATTGAACTGAACGGACCACAACACAGGGTAGAAAACTGGCTTCCGTTGCGTGTATTATGATTCCCTCTTGGTAGTATTTTGTTTTACCTTGACTGCTCTAATGTTAGATGTTGCGGATTACTGTCATGCCCTGAGCGCAAGTAGAGAAATAAATAGTTGAAGTTGAATGGGGGGGGGGGATGAAAGCCTCTCACCAAGCAGCTTCAGTAGCATTAGGCTAACATTCGTGAGTGATTTTCTAGAGAATTTAGGCTACTGAGAAAACCTAGTGTGAAAACGTTCGGAACAGCGAGAGGTTTTTGGATGCTAGATGTCTGACATAATGCTTCTGGCTCACCTGAAAACGTAGCCCTCAAACTCTATACGTTGCACGGCCTATTTGTGAAGTGTCGAGCCGATATAAGCAGTTCTAGGACTTCCCTAACCGAACACCATGAACTTCTGAACTGCTTTCGCAGCACCTATTATGGGTAACCAATACTAGCCTTCAATGCTCGACAGCTTGACTATGCGAGCTACTAAGTACGCCCTCACCATTGCATCCACACTGTTTCAGCCCAATCTTTCTCTACAGTGTTTGTTCATAGCACCATGCAGACGGAAAAAGGCATCAGCTTCAAAAATAGAAAAAAGGACTAAAGTATCCCGCCAATGCATGTTTGAAAAGCACCACCGAAACGGAAAAATAGAACAATTTCGAACCTTCGACCGTTTTCATGGATTGAACTCAGTGGTATTCTCGCTGTTGATCTCCCCTGGGTAGCCTAACACGAACAGTTCAGCACTCAGTTGCGCGAAGCCTCCCCATACACCCACTCTGCCGAAGACTCACCTCGCCACCCCTTCCCCCCTGGCGCCCACTCCCCATGGGGAACCGGGTATGAGGTGCGTGTGCTTCTTTGGTCTAGCTTAATGTACACACTCAACTTACTGGTGGACAGGAAACGAGATTCTCTTCTTTCACGTAACATACAGGAGAACACTGCTGGAATCTCCGAACTCCACTGACCAATGGCGTACACGCCGCGTGACCCGTGAGCGCGATCGCGACTGCACAGCGACGTTCCAACTTTTAAATAACATCGAGACTATAAGCCCTCCAGCTGTCGATGTCGTGGTCCCCCCCGCCCAAAACTGCACGGGGTCAGAGTACGGGACCGTGAGAAAGTCGTAATTCCTTGCTACGCCGCCCGTTTTGGCCAACTCCACGTTTTTACTAACACCGTCCGCGGCGCGGTCGCGTGCAGCTCTCTTGGCTTTTTGCCAAGTCCTGTAATTGCGCTTTGGAATACAAGTACAACGCAATTCTTTATGCGGATAACATTTTAGGTTCTGCAAAATAAGAACTGAAGATGATGACGAGGGCTAGAACTCAAGAGCAACTGTGCTGCTTCTGCAACAGCCCTCGCAGGCCGCGCATTCCCACAAAACATCAAAATAAAAACGGCCTAAGCGTCCCACTCGTTAGTTTGAAGTATTTCTATAGCATTAGAGCCGGATTCGAGCCGGATCGCAGAAATGCACACGCGATTTTAATTTATTGCGTTTCCTTAGTTTTCAATTTTGTTTTATTTACATCTACATTCGTTGTTGTTCATTTCTAGCCTATGTCATCATCACCACCTTCTATTCGGACTTTGAGGCATGAGCAATACCTCAAATGTTAGGAAATTGCGTTTTGCTTGTATTGCCATGTTTTATTGTCATGTTGTCCGTTTTTTTATTGTCTCATGGCATGTTGACTGTGGGAATGCGCGGCCTCTGAGGGATATTGCAGAAGCACCATAGTTGCTCTTGAGTTCTAGCCCTTGCCATCATCTTCGATTCTTATTTTGCATCTTCGTTCTTATTTTGCAGCACCTAAAATGTTATCCGCATAAAGAAATTGCGTTGTACTTGTATTCCAAAGCGCAATTACAGGACTTGGCAAGCCAAGAGAGCTGCACGCGACCGCGCCGCGCGGATGGTGTTAGCATAAACGTGAGGGCGGTGTAGCAAGGAATTACGACTTTCCCACGGCCCCGTACTCTGACCCCGTGCAGTTTTGGGCGGGGGGACCACGACACATCGACAGCTGGGGGGCTGATAGTCTCATACACCCTCAATGTGTTTGAGCGTACCATGTGTCTTTAAAGGCAGTTGGCACGATAAATCCCCAAGACGACTAGGATCAATACTCCTGGCAGGATAGAATTCCGCGACCCTGGGCAGGCGCTGCATAGCGGTTTCCCCGAGGAAGGTGCCTTATAAGGGCCCTATCAAGCCACAACTTTACGTCCCAAACGCCCGCCACGCCCGCCCGCCCACAAATGGACGACCGTTCCTGACGCTCGTATTCATTCATTTGCTAAGCAAATTATGAAGCGAAGGGATTGGTATGAAGCGGCCGTGATGCTGCATGCATACATGGGTATACATATGTAGCCCGGTCGGTAAGGAAGAACGGAATGCCCCAGCCATGCCGACTGCGCCAAGGTTCATTATCACGCGTTGCGCAAGGATCCAGTACTGCATAAATTATGGTTTTATATACACACGAACAAGGGTGGAGCTAAGATATCGTAAGAGAAAGGAGCCACTTGCGGTACTCAACAAATTGGAAAGAAGGGTGCAAAGCGACTGTAGGGTCATCTAGAGTACTTACTTGATTGCTCACTCATTATACCAGTGCATCATGCGTGTGGTATCGTCTCGAGAGGTGCTCATGTTCCCGTATGTCTGAGGTTAATAAGTCGAACTACCATCCTAGTCAATGGTTGTGAATCCATCACAAGTTGGAGTGGTTGGGAGAATTAAATTCTGTATTCTCATACCCTCCACGACCTCTCTGATTTTTTTTAAGCCCCACTCGGCGAATCAAGTGTAACTTCGTCCTCAGTGACTTGGTAGGACTGCTTTCAATAAGAATTCCTTGGGGAAAAACTGGTCTCATTACTTTTTATTCTCACTGATTTGGCA
>MU932410.1:0-12646 GCA_036418165.1 Cooperia oncophora | reverse complement strand
TTGCTGGAAACTTCCGGCGCTCAAACGTCTGTGCTTCCCTTTGGTCCGAACCCTCGCCGATTTCGCTGCCACGTCCCTTGTTGCCCTCAGATGTATATATTTAGTGGCATATTTCGTTATCGAGAAATGTGAAAAAATTTCCAAAAAAAGAGAAATGTCGATTACTTTCAGCTCATGCATTTATGGAAATATCTGTCTTCCGTCTCCCCCTGTGACATCGTCACCCCAGCTACCATATGTACAATGCTACGGTTTCCGCTCACCACCTCGTACATTTCGATAGTTATCCTGCAGGTATGGATTGACTCAACTTTAGAAGCACATTCCTCGATGATTACGTAGGCGTGGTTGGCCTGCTGCTGTGCCTTGCTCGTTAATTTGCCTTTATTTTCTGATACGGTAGAGAGGAGTGATGCACTAGTGAGAAACGGAATGATGGATCCAACTTTGTCCATATGACCAGCGTGGAACGTGGCTACGAAAGCAGGGCGCAGTTCGGCGACGGGCGGGGGGACGTTTTGCACTTTTGCCGGCTTCCCATCGCAATCTAGGAGAATATTTCATGAGCTTACCAAAGATGACAGGCTTCACCATGACGAATTTCTCCAGCTTCACAAGAAATCACAGGTTGCACCAGAGTGAGACTTGGACTCGGAACTAATGAAGCGGCAAGGTGCAAAATGCCCCCCGTCGCCGATTCGCGCCTCAAAACAATATGGGGTAATGGGTCTGTACATGGCGCAATGGCTCTCGGCGCCATTTGAAAGGTCTGTTTCGATTCCAACGCCGCGTCCTCATGACTCTTGGGTTGTACCCCATAAGCAGGGCACGTCGCGAGGTGGGGGGGGGGTCGTAGTTGGAAGGTACCTGTGAAACAGGGATCCCAAGGAAAAACGTGCCCCGGTTCTTGTCAACCTCTCCTTGCTCTAATTCGGAGAGGATTTCAGAAGCTTTCCTAAAGTTTTTTTACTAGCTCCGACCTTTTCTTGATTTCTCACTTCCTGACCTACCCAGCCTGATACGGAACATGGGATCCGCGTTACCGTGTAACATTAGAAGCGACTTCGCGTGCGCGCCATTCGCTCCATAACCTGAATGATAATGTGAAAGTGCTAGAGCATGTCGAATTCATTGACATGCACCAACCAGTAGTCGCACAGTTTCCTGTTTCCTTTGCGGCCAGTTCCTAAGGCGCAATAGACAAAGAGTAGGAAATAGTTTCGGCCCAAACATGGCCCGCTGGCTCGCTCCTTGGACAGCCCAACCAAACCGCTACGCAGCCGCGCGCGTGGTAGAGGTCACAGTCACAGAGTTCACTGGTGGACACGTGTTATCTGCACTCAAATGCAAATTTCGACTTTCAGTTTATGATGGTTGTGGAACGGTTGGCAGCAATGTTCAGAAAAGCTGATTACGAGAAAAGCAGTTGGCTGCTTGGAGCCACTCTTCTGGTTTCTGGTGTACGTTCCTTATGTTTTTCTTTCTATTACTGACAGAACGAGGCGATAAATCAAGTAATGAATTACTTTGAAGGTTGCATTTGTTTCTGAAATAGTCTCACGGTGTAAAATTTGCCCTCATTCCTTCACCGGTTTCCTCACGGATAAGTTGAAGTAAGCAAGGAAGTTGGAGGTATCTAGTGGAACTTTACTTCTGGGATGAAGCGCACAAAGTCGACGGGGGGCGGGGGGGGTTGTGGACAGTATGCTGACCACCCCAATTTTTCCTTATCACATAAGGTGGACTGCTTGCCCCTTATTTTAGTCTGCAGTCGCGTACAGTGGCATTGCCATATATCTTCAGACCCTCTTTACACACCACTTTTTTTGGAATGAACTGAAACTGCTGATTTGCCAAAAGAACTAAAAATTTCGGCTGCAGAATAAGATTCCCTAGCAACCACCTCAGTAGGGGGGACGAAGGGGGTTTCGATAACAAACTGGTCTTCGAAGGGAAAGAACACCTGGTAGTGCAGTTCATTCTTCCAGAAAATCCATGCATTCTCTTTCTATTCAGATCAAGGAAAGTGCTCAGAGAAATATTTAGTTTGTATTTTATATTGCATATGTTACATTTCTTTATGTTTTAATTGATTATATCATTTACTAGTAACGGGTTGTGGCGAGACGCTTGCTGTAGAGGCAAAGCTCCCAAGATAGTGGACGAGGCTTTGCATATAGACGACAAGGTTCTGAGTAGCTCGATAGTGAAGCAGAAGAAACATGCCAACTGCCCTAGATAGAACCCATTTCGATGCCTGTTTCTACGTACCAAATGAACTCCATCTCCAACATTACGCCCTCATCCGCACAGCTGATTCCCCGATAAGAACTCTACGACCGTACAAGTGACGATTTTCATGCTTTTTCGTCCTGCAGCTTCGTTTTTCACTGAAAGGCGGGCCTTGAAGGCGGAGTCTGGAGGCGGAGTCACTGGAAAAAAGGAGGCGTCACTGAACCTATATTGCGCTATAGCGCCCCTCCCTTACAATTTTTTGCCGCGAAACCGGTACAAGGCTATTCGTCGAGAACTACCCCCTCCCATATTTTCAACCTCCACACATACCCGATCGCGGACCATGCCTTCAAATCTGTGAGCTTGACCGCCAAAGTTCGAATTGTGTTTTTCTACTACAATTCGTTTAAGTCTGACAAGAGGGGTTTAATAGTTCGGATGGGCCCCAAGGTCTTACAAGTGATAGCAGCGCCTCTACTACTATTCATCTCTCGACCCCGCTTTAACTGAGGCTACTTTGGAATTTGCTGGATGCATTCCGCGACTATATAAGTATCAAAGCTCGGTAAGAAAGGGACAGTAGTGTGGCCCGATAGGGAACTGCGCACCGGTTTCGCATCGGAAAAACGTAAGGTCGGAGCCTCAGCGCTCACTGTTGACCAAGCGGCCGCTCGACTCCGTTCGCGTCAGCAACTGTCTTTTCACTCTGTTGTTGGTATTGGTGATGTGAATTCATTTAAAAGTATTCGATAGAATCTCAAAAATATCCAAATTGCTCTTCGAGTCACCCGAATATTAAAGTGTGAAGCAGTCTTGTCTTGCAGTCTGGATTCCCCTGTCTACAAGGATAAAGAGATATTCTTGTAGGCAGTAGAACCCAGGCTGCACAAGATAGATAACTATCCAAATGGAAGCTGAAAATTTCCAATAAAAAAATGGTAATTAATGCCATTTTAGGTGGTTTTCTCAGCGATGGTAACGCTGTGGTCGATTCAACCAGAGGACTATTCGAACTCTTACGCGTATTGCTCCTCAGGATCAAGCCAGACGATTAATCGTATTACTAGCGTTCACGTCACCTTATGTTTCTTATGCGCCTTATCGCTAATAGGAACGCTACTGCTGAAAGTCTATATTAAGCACGCAATGGAAAGGTAATGTTCAGTTTACAGTAATTGCTTACAGTAATAGCTTCACTCCGCAACGCGAAAAGATTAGCTACGCTACATCGAGAGGGAACTGAAGAGGAAACCCCCGCTTAAAGAGACTAACATGAGCGCGTGGTAAATGTTCGGCCAAACACCGTGTTGTTTGCGCTATTCCCATTTGTCTAGCAAACCTAAAACAATTAAGTATAGTGCAAAAAGTCCGTGTCAGAGAAAAGGATAGGCAGGAGTGGTGTAGTGGCAAATGGCGCAGTTTCTACGCGCACAATCCGTCGCATCCTACAAGGAGAAGGACCTACGGCCCAACTTTGTCCCTTGTCTTGCAATCTTCAGATAATAGGATAAACAACAAGGGACTTGTTCTGCAGTGATCTGGTGGGCGGAGACTCAAATAATAGTGCCTTCCTCATCAACGCGCCCTTTCTCTTGGCTGTAGTGGAAGGGAGAGCCCTCCGTCTCCCCTCCTCCTCCCCCCCCCCTCCCCAATAGGAAAAGACCTATGGTCATTGGTATGTGCCCATTCGTTTAACCCATAGCGCGTGTGTTCGAAAAGAGCAGAAACGACCAGGCACTTTTGATGGCAACCACATTTTCCTTCCTTTCAAGAATGGGCCAGATGTTTCTATCCCTCCTAGTTCAACAGTAATGTCAGCTGGTCTTAGTTTAGTGTAGGCTTCAGCTGGGTAGGGTCGCAGTCTTGACACCTATACCTGACGCAAATGAATGAGCCTACTTGCGCTGACCATGTGCGCTCCGACTTTTGTTGTCAAAGGCTGGTTCTTCCCTTGGCGGTCCACCGCGGACACGATCGGCTCTTCGAGGCTCGCGAGTCGTTGCAGTGACTGGGAAAACATAGGGTAATCACATCTAGCGACTGCCAGAGTTGCCCGCTTCTACCAGCGTCCACCTACCACCGGGAGTAGAGAATTTGGGGAACTGGGAGGGTGAGGAGTCGTGAAATTGTGTCGTGTGCAACCGCACCGCGCAACTGCTAAATCTACAAAATTATGCAGTTCAGTGCAGGGTGAAGTGTAGTTGTACGGTGCGGTTGCAAAGCCACAATTTCACGACCAAAGCAGCTGTCTGCTCCTCTTCTACTTCCTAGCCTCTACTCCCGGTCGCTGGTGAACGCGCGGACGACGGACTCTGGTAGATGCTAGATCGATATCTATACTTCCCGACGCTGCCTGACACTCGGAATGCTAGAGGACGCTGGTAGACGCTGGTGGATGTATTCTGCGCAAGTATGAAAGCAGCCTAAACTGAGAGTGCAATGTTGGTACATATGAAAAGATTAGTCGCTTGTAAGCGTGTGTAAGCTCAGGCGCGGCTCAGCTTCGTTTTCCCCCACTCTGTTGCACTGAGCTGGAGTTCAGCCCATTTGAGTGAAGTAGGCTTGCATACCCGTGGGATAGACTCGAACTAAACGTCCGATAAACGCTCTGCCCAAGTGTTGGCAAGACACAGAGTCCTTTGTACTATAAAGAAAAGGGACCAGATCTGGGTACCTAGATTGAAGATAGTCCAAAAGTTAGTCAACACTGCGTCAGAGGATTCAATTACCATCGAAAAGCAACAAAAGAAGAAAACAGAAACCAGTCGTTCGATATATAGTTGTTTACGAAGTTCCTCAGATAATTATAATTGGTAAACTGATGATTGGTCTCCGTGGGTCTTAGCTTGATTAACTCTGATTCTTGTCTTGGCTTTGTTTACTTTGAACACGACATTAGCTTACCGCAGAATTCAACGAAGCTGCAGAGAATCAGGGGCTGAAGAGCAATGTTAGTCAAAATCTGGGCAAGCGGTGAGAGCAGGGGAGTCTATAGCAGCGCACTTCGAGGAATCGCCCGAAATCGTTTTTAAGGGCATCTTCACCGGGAAGATCGCGCTTGAGTAGTCCGGAGGTGGGGTTTATCAGGTTTGCTGAGAAACAGTTCTTCAAATAATGAATATCTCGCTCCTCGTGGAAACTCCCTACAGAACTAAAGGAAGGGAAGTGAGGAGGTAGTAGTAGTAGGGTAGTGTACAGTTTTTTCACATGGGAAGAAAGCGATACCTAAGAGGCAGTGATGTAGGCAAGATCATGGTGAACTGTCAGTTTTGCTCATCGTCACGTAGTGACTTGTTGCATGGAATCGGAAGCCAAGAATGGGCATGTTGGCGACGGCTGTTCTCTCTATGCAATCGCTGCTTCCCCACCCTCTTTCGTCTGTAATTCGCCGCCCTCGCACCACGCCTCTTGCTGCACTCAGGGGCGGGTTGTATATCTGTCCTGGGCTAGACGTGGTCCTGAAGCTTGTGGCAGCAGCGTTGATAGTTAATGACTGTTCGCAGCTGTAATTTAGCTTTTTTTGGGGCTGTTTCACTCATCTGGCTTCAGGCGAAGATAGAGCAGAGGCAAGTAACGCTGCTTACCACGTTCGGCTTCGTTTTAATTCGCGGCAGCGTCCACCAGCGATCCGAGCGTCCGGCAGCGCCAGCGACTAGGAAAGTATAGATATCGATCTATATATCTATATATCAGCTTCCTCCAGCGTCTCAGCGTCTACCAGCGTTCGGAAGATGTGAGGATGGCGCGATAGGAGGGCAGCAGACAGCTGGTAGAATAAGACTGGAGGATGGCAGACTGCTGGAGAGAATATGGCATGGGAGGTGGGCACCATGTGTCTGCTTTCCTCCTTCCACGCCTTGCTCTCCTCTCCCGGACGCTGGTAGACGCTGCTGCACGCTAGCAGACGCTGGTAGACGCTGTCTATAATTTCCTAGCTGCTTCCCACGCTGCCACGCAGGTGGACACTCCCGCCAAGTATGAATGCACCCTAAGCGGTCCGTGGGTGCAGTCGTCTGGGCCGACACAACTTCCCATCTGTCTAAGATCTAGTTGGTACAATCGAGTGCATTCATAAAAACACTGATTTTCATATCACCAAGTCATCGTAAAGTTTGTTACAGTAGTCCCAGTTTTGGAAAGCGTTACTGTAAAGTTGTGGAAGGTTACGGTACCGTTTTCTTCGATTTCACTGAGAATTCAATTGTTACAGGAAGACGTACTGTTTGAGTGATTCGTTCCATCTACGGGAGAATCAACACATCGTTCAAATGCTCTGTCCATTATCGTTTTTCCAAGCGGTGTTTCTATTCTTTTTCACTGGCAGCGGCGTCCTTATAGCGATGTTTAGACATCTTTTATCTCTGATAATATTTCGTACAATGTTTGCCGCTTCTTATGTAAGTTTTTCCGTTCGAACGCTCATTGAAATAGTTTTCTAAAGAGGCGGGGTTACTTATAATGTAGTACTTTTTCAGATCATACCGTACTACACTGCCTTGACACCGCTAGTGATGTTGTGGATTATTAGCAAGGCAAAGCGACGGAATGCAAAACGATTAGAACGAATGAGAAATGTCGAGAATGAACGGGATTTGTATTTTTCTGAATGTTCAAAAATATGGAATAAATAATGATTTTCGTGAAATGAATCAGTACTCTGACGAAAGGACGCTTGGAGTCTTGTTGATCGCGACAGTGGATAGCCTCGTTGAAAAATTTCATGTGTACTTGGTCGGTGGGGAGGGGGTCGTACTAAATGGCAGTTCCCACGATCATGTGGTCCGCGAAATGCTTCCGTGCATTTGGCATCGTTGGCCGCATTTTGCAGAAAATATACCCAACCCTCTTGGCCCACTTGATCAGAACGGTGCGATAAACAGAAGCATAGAAGCCATGTGATCATTGCAACAGTTGCGACCACGATTACACTTTTCATTCATGCAGGCAACGGCTTAACAAGGAAATGGCGTGTGATACAGTAGCGTTATGCCTGAGGGTCGGTAAGATGTTTCCCCGCGCTCTTGCCGGGAATCGTTGCACGTCGAAACCTGCTCATTGAAGTGCTTGCTGACAGTCAGGAACCAAACTCGTCAAGGTGCCGGCCACCACTGCCCAAAGGTGGTCTCGGCTCAGAGTTTTCCTCGCGTTTTTTTATTGCCTTCTTTCTCAACTGGAAGTTTACTGACGTGACTAACTGGTTCATTGAGCACCCACTACCAGCAACATCTGATTGCGGGAATCGCCTTTAAGTTAGGATTTTTCCAACTCGACAAGAGATTTTTCTTCCTGTCGTTGATTAATTTTCTCGTTTCACGCGCGCTATACCACTCCCTCCTCCTATGTAGCTAGCAGCGACGTAATACTACTTCATAGCTACTATAGGTACTACATCGCATAAATAGTTGATTGAAAAAGGGTCCTTTGCTCGAAGCGGTTTATACAAGCCAGTGGGGAAGGGGTTATATCGGGAGAACATTTCTCTAACTTCCGTATCAGAAGTCTCTTCCCTTTTATTTCGCTCATACTTTTCCTTTTCTTGTAAATATTCACAAAAGTAGTGCTCACCTATTTGCAACAGGATGTCGCTTCACAGAATGGAAATAGTTCGTCCGCTCATAAGCACTCCTACCCTGACTCCCCTGGCTCACAATCGTGTCTTTCCATATGGAATGAGTGCGAAGCTGCAGCTCCTTATATCAACACAGGAACTTTGTCTTTGTGCATATTCAACGAGTTAAGCGGGGTGCAGTGGACGACAGCACGCTTATCACGTGAGCGGTCCTGGGTTCAAATCCTGGGTCGACTCACGCTCAGGTCAACCAAGCCTTCTCTCTTCGAGAACGGTAAATTGGTACCAGATTCGTCTGGAAGGATAAAACACTGACTTGTACATCGGCTGGCCACCGCAAGTCATTGTATAGGCCACATCGCATTCAATAAGCCACTACGATTCTGAATGGAAGTAGAATGCGTGCCGCATCCCACAAAGGGATTGATCAACGGCGAAGACTTTATCCTTCTTCTTGATCTACAAGTTTAAGTTATTTGTATGGCGCATCCTGCGAACGATGCTGGAAAACCTGATCATTACTGCTTATGCTCAACAACTGTCTTCAATGTCAAAAAGTTCCGACCACGGCAGGATTCGAACCTGCAATCTTCTGCTCCGTAGGCAGACGCGTTATCCATTGCGCCACGCGGCCATGGAAGTGGAGCCGTGTCGCGGTCATGTTAATCGAAGCGATGGTGTTGGGCCTCGCTGGCAACTACTTGTATATGATGTAAAAAAATATATAGAGTGAGAATAGCTGACAGAGTAGGTGTGGTCAGTGCTCAGTCGCCGTTTCTCTGAGTCCAAGGCGGAACTCCATTGATAATGTTTGTAGATGTTAGTGATCAGCAAGGAAGCACTTGGAAGAAAAAACCTTTTTTACAGCTTACTTGGGCACAAGCCCTTTGCGGGTTGCACGGTAACTCCGATAGATTCTCCTGGGTATAGCAGACTATACTGACTATTCCTATGGAACCTAATTAGTCCTATGAAACCATTGTAGGTTCAATATAAGGGGCATTTGGATGATGACCTGTTACCGGGCGTTTTTCAAAACATCACCCCATATTATTTATTTATACATTAATGGTTTAATGGCATTGGCACAGTAATTTGGTACTCGCCTTAAAATGCTAGCAGGGCCCTATATAGTGGGGAAAATGGCGAAAAACGAAATGAAACGGTCAAAAACCTGCAAAGAAAAGCTTTCGTTCTTAATGGCTCAAAAAACACTTTCACATACACATATACACATCATTTTATATATGTACTTAATTATTCTTTATTTATTTAATGGTTAATTTATTTATTATTTATGAGGTAATTTCATGTATGACCCGAGTCAAACATCAACGCAATGAAACTCTGAAATTAACATCGAACGGTGAGATGAAAGAAGAGAAAAAAACCTGCTTGAAATAGGAAAGGGGTCCAATCTCTATGAAACCATATGATGGTAGGCCAAATTCGAGAAACTTTGGCACCAACGGGAAATGGTTTGTCAATTGAGCTTGAGCTACTCAGAATCAGCTTTTACAGTGACGTATGTAATCTCAGATGATGGGACTTATTTAGTCTAGGCTGGGAAAAAGGGGCACTTGCTCTCATGGAAAAGCCTGGCGCAGTTCAGCGACTGGGAAGAGAGGGGGTGGGTGTTCTGCACTAACTCCATGTGGTAGGAGTAAGTGAGTAGTACCACGAAAACACCCACAAAACGATCGAACCAGCCTTGCCACGAGGGCTAGCGAACTACAGTAATCTATCTGAGTTGGACGTGAGAAGGCCACACCTTCTTTGACAACGTCAGCGTTGTTTCTAGTCTCTAGTTTGGCCCTTATCTCAGTTGATTGTACTACCATAATCTCCTAAATGTGCCTTCAAGTATGATGTCGAGAGCAGGTTCTGTTTGTGTTATAAGACTATAATAACATAACAATTGACGATTTTCATCTCACAACTACGACAGGGGACCAGGATATACTGAAAATAGTATATTCAGTATCTTCTTATTTCAGCGCTGAGGACAATTTGTACGTGTTGGATCAACGTATTGAATCGTAAACTGTTCATCAATCACATGTATAAGAATTCCCCATCGAAATTCTTTCAATAGCTGTGTTTCTATTGAACCGATTATGTTTCACGTTTTTGAACCCGTTCATTCGAAAAAATATCTTACTAAAAGCACCCGCTCTGCTAACTATGGAATAATCGGTTAGCTTTCTCGCAAGTGCTTATCCAATGAAAACCGTCTCCATCCGCGACGTTGGCCAGAAACGTCTCCCAAAGCCCGCCCCGACCCCGGCATAAACAGCCGGTACGGCAGCATCATCCAAAGGTAAACTAGCTGCATAGTTTCTTTTATGCTTTTTATTGTTTTTCTCTTTGAAATCTTGGCTGTTGTAGCTTAGGCTAATATATATAGATAATAATAAGCGCTTCTGCACTAAGGCGACAAGTAAAGTAACGTAGGTTTAATTTTATCTATTTTCTGTGCATTCGCTTGATTATTCGTTACTATTATTTGATTATGTCTTAATTCGAGATAAAAGTTTAATTAACAAAAGCATAAGGCAAAAATGTTAGTTTTGCGACAAAAGCGAATTCACGGGCCTGATGCCTGAATGCTCATGGTTGTAACCAACAGGTATCCTGGTCAAATATTGAAGGAAGTGGCCATTGTCTTAAAAGAAGACGTTAACGATCAAACTTCCCCACACAGAAATATTGCTGAAATGCCAAGCAGGCTCTGATGCCAGCCAAGCAGCAGGCTCGTCACTGTAAAAATAGCAAGCTGTACATTTATTATTGATTGACAACGAAATCTGGGCGGCTTTGTTATCTGGTGAGTGCTGGAACCCGGAACTACGATTTGTCTCTCTGTCATCAAAAAGACAAATGCACGGAGATTGACGAGTATATTCCTAGCATTCCCCAGTGTCAGAACCTCAATCAGATCGAGGAACATCTCAAGAGCATCACAGACTGCGCATGGATGGCAGAAGAGGAACCAGTTCAACACCACAGGACGGTACGGTGGTTTTACTTTGGGAGCCAACGCAGCCGAGGAGTGCATGGATCATCGGTCGCATAGTGCAGATACGACAGGATTCAGAGGGCACCGTAAGAGAAGTATTAGTGGAGCTGCCGAATAAACATCGGGTAAGAAGGCCAGTGAACAGAGTGATCCCCTTGGAAGTGGAACTTGCCGAAGAGTCTGGTCCTTCAGAGAACCCCAATCAACCCAGCCAGAGTGGAAGTAACATTGAATGATGAGAACACCAGATCTTGCCGTTTCTACTCAACTTCCAGAGTCATGATACCAGCAATGGATCAGGAAATCTGTCTAAGCTTGCAACATGAGGATCACACATATGGTTACCTGAAGCTCAGGTCAAAGGAGGTTTACCTCACTTGCCAATCTGAAATTGCCTACTGGACGTTTGACCCACACATTCAATGTATGAACGAGAACTATTGTCCAAGCTTGTCAAATTTCTGTACGATGTCAGGCTGCTCCCCAGCAATTGATGAGTACATGCAATCAGATAAATTTGGCCAAATGATCAAACTTGGCAGATGCAGAAATATGCCACCTGACATTGCAAATCAATTGTGCTTCTTTGCTCCATTTCAAGTTCTGTTCTCCCCACAAGCTTGCTTTCTCACCATCGCATCTTTGGATCCTGAGCCTGGGACTATAACCCCAACAATATTCTGTGACTCATGGTCTGTTTCAGCAGATTTACAGATCATCATGAATTTGAACACATCTCAAGTTATCAAGGATTTCACCCTATCACAACATAGTTCATACATTGATGACAAAATGAAACTAGAGCTTGTGTCTAAAAACATACCTCAATGGGTGAGCCTGCCTGACTGTTATATTCGGAATCATGATAATATCTATGGAACTACATGCAATCAAAGAGGAACATTCGTCCTTGATAAACTTGGCACAATTCAATGTCCCTCTGAGGCTGATGCTCACAGTTTCACCAAAAACTGTAAATTCAATCAGGAGATTGTTGAATTCCAGGACTCAAATTGCATTTTGCGAACACCCTTGATTTCCAAGTTACCAGATGCAAAGAAACTACCACTAGTGAGGCCAGAATTTTACTTGTACCACACTAATGGCAGTATCAGGGCAAAGCTAAGCTCAAGCTTTTCAATTGAGTCCCAATTGGTTTTGTCTGGCCTATCTGTAAATGTAGAGTACGTTCGACCCACATGTGTCTTTCATAAGTTGAAATTCGATGGCTGCTTCAACTGTGCAACTGGTGTTCTTGTCACGATAGACCTAGTTGTCACATCAAGAGGTGTGGTGAACATTCTTTGTCCAGAAGTGCCGTTAACAATACCGCTGTCTGTGAACAAGTCCATTTCAGTTTATGAATTCTCCTTCAGGTATCACCAGAAGGACCTTAATCTCATGTGCCAGCTCTTGTGTTCAAATGTTATACAATTGCAATTAACTGGCACTTTGAGAAATGGCGACATTATTATTGATGATCCTTCTGGCAGGACTCATCATGGCACTACAGTGGTCACTAAATCATTCTGGAGTTCCTCACTGGACAATGTCCTGACTTTTGTTGACACACTTGGCATCGGATCTGTGTATCGCTGGATTCAACTTGCAATCCTACTAACAATTGCCCTGATGATTGTTATCATGCTGGCCTATGCCACCAAGACTATTTGCAGTTGTCTAGGATTTTGTAGATCAAAGAAGGATGTTAGTGATAACTTGATGCAACATATCAAGAAAGTCCTAAAAAAACAAGATGATGTCCACAAAAAGGAGTTAAAGAAAGAGAGAAGCAGGCAGGTATGGCTTTCACGTTACTTCAA
>MU932408.1:0-11600 GCA_036418165.1 Cooperia oncophora | reverse complement strand
CAGTAAAGAAAAACCTCCATAACTCCGCTCAGAGAATCGTTCTGCAAATTTTGAAGACAGTTCTGAGTTCACCGTGTCAAGATGAGTACAGTGATGTGCATCTCATTGCAAATGGCCAAGGCGTAAATGCGGTTACGGCCCAGCTGAAGAGCTAGTAATCGCGGTCAAGACTACGTGATCTTCAGAAACGTGCCGTCAGAATTTCCAAGAACACTAGAGAGGACCTTCGAAGGAACGGAGTAGGGTTTCAAGTGATCATAGTGACCTGACCAAAAGCAATTTCATGTCGTGGACGAGGGGCAACCTGATCAGGATACCGGCACGAGCCCCTGAGAAGCGCTCGTAAGTAATGCTCATACTAATCGGAGTGGGCATATTTTATCGGCCATGGTTCGGCTTGCAGTAACGTTATTTAATGACATTATTTTGTCCATTCCTACTCTCCTTGTAATGATTTCGCCCTATGACGTGGATTGTTCCAACGTTCACGCATATTAGCGAATGTTGCTTGCTTCACGCCGCCGATATATTCAGGCCAAAGCCGACGAACGCATTCGTGACAAAAAAAAGTAGTCCGAAGATTTCGCTCTCGGAGTTTGAGAGGAAGCAGAAAATTTCTAGCGCCCGTCACTTTCTCATATAAAACTTCATTCGTACTCATTCAATTTGAGAGCTGAAAAGGTGATTTTCACCTCGTCACTTCATCGTTTGTAGGGGGAGCTGAGACAGAACCGCGTTCGTGGTAGCCCAGGCTCCACAGCACCGAGAGACTTTCGGTGGCTATTGGACATAAGAACCTTTCACTAGAAATTTCGAAATGGAGTGGACATGTAGTTGAAAGCAGCAGACTTTGGTGGGCACAAGGCTTTTTGCGCTGAACTGCACTTGTCATAATGCGGATGAGGATTTCTCCCTCAACCTGAAAGAGAAACCTGAAGGCTTGGGAGAGGGAGTGAACCATTTACTCGGTGAAACGAGGTAATGCCGTTCTTCCCTCTCCCCACCCCCATTTCACGCTTTTTTAGACCTAGAACTAGAACTCGCATACAGCCCTATCGCAATGTAAAACTTCAATCTTGAATGTTTCTTGAAGAGGTTTGAGGGCCTCCTTATCATTCTAGCCAGCTCGAGCTCGCTATCGAATTCTCCCTTCTTTTTTTTGGGGGGGGGGAGGGGGCGACAATCCCCAAAAGGGGGGGGGTTGTAAGGAATCGAGATGTGCTAGATGATCCCAACCAATGAGCAAGTACCGACTGCCCTCCTCCCGCCCGCTTTTACAACGTCCGTGAAGCGAGAAAAATCAAGTATTAAAATAAATTTTTCTCAGCTCAAATACGTCCTCTCCCTCTCTTGGTGGCCAAATGCACCCCCCCGTTGGTGATATCCCCAACAACGATGTGCCGCCTGTTTAACAAGAAACACGTAAGGATACAGACTGCGCAGATAAAGCCATGCTCTTTGAAGTGGCCCTTTATTAGGGTTTGCTCTACAAGTGTCTGATTTCCACCCTTGTTTTTCCTATTTCAATATCCAATGCCTCTCTAGCTTTGCTAGCCGCGACCTTTTCGAACGGAGCAACCCAGCAGCGAAAAGCGCCCTCTCAGTGGTGGTCAGCGGCTCTGTCAAGGCCACAGGGTCACGCGTCATCAGTCAATTACACTGATTTTCATTTGTGGCAGTCTTTATGCCCAAATCGCGAGAAGTTCCCGAGTTAAAGGTTTTTTGTGTTGTATACCATTTCTTCCCGCGGCAATCATCGTTGGGTTCCATTTTGGCCTAGGCCAAAGTGTTCCCCAACCCGAGGAAATGTTGACTGGAAGTTGTTGGCTCACCACGAATGTCAGCGCTACATACTCATTTGATTTGCCTTTACTCCAGCGTTTGCTATGCTGAAAACAAATCTTTTTGTCCATTCACATTTATATGATGATTTTCAGTCTTCATCCGGGCACTTGATTAGGCGGCCAAAGGGTCGCGACGCGGATGCGGCGCGTTACGACCACGGCGATCAGCTGTTTCTAGCCTGTTAGCCATTTTCTCCCTGATTTTCATTTTCTTTTGCCGCTTTTCTTAAGGTTAGTTATTCCTTGTCGGAGAAAAGAACAACTATGATTGAGTATCTTTAATGTTTTGCGAACAATGGAGCAATTAGCAAACAGTTCAAACAAATATCCCGAACATTGCCAAAAACACTGTTCATTACAAATACAAAAAAGCGAAGACCACGTCCTACTAAGGCCTCCATAAAGGGAATAACGGGGATAGCAACTTTACCTTTGAGAAAAATAGGAAAATATTCAGTGAAATTAGGGACGAAAAATGGCTGCAGGCTGAAACATCGATCGCCGGCGGGTAGTGACGAGCCCGCCGCAGCCGCTAAGCAACGGCGCTTTACGCCTCATCAAGTGCCCGCGGATGATCGAATGTAACGGAGAGAGTACGTTACAGGCTACTTATCATTTGTTCGCAGAGTAATACCTGATGGAAGAAACAGATCCTGTGCAACTAAAAGATGGGTTGAATTCATCACTGCCAAGCTTCCAGCTGAATAATGTGAGGCATTTCACACGGAGAAATTTTCCCCACAGCAAATTCATACCCTATACAGAAGTTTTTGTGTAGGTGTCAACAACCTATTGCACCAGTACCAACAAATACCGGCACATATTCGTGTTTGAAGTAACTGTACTCGAACTCAGCGAGACAACAGTTCAGGTAACCTTTCCGTATTAACCCGATATATAGCTCTACTGACTCTTCTACGTAACGCGAGTTATTTTTAGTTACTACTTTGTTACAACTCTACATACCGTCGACAATGTTGGTGATCGTGTCGTGGGTTTCATTTTGGCTGGACAGAACAGCAGTTCCGGCAAGGGTAACACTCGGGGTGACGACTCTTCTCACGATGACAACACAGGTAGGACAACCTTTCGTTACTTGGTCTGACTCCTGCAGTTGTTCTGATTTTTGTAGGCATCTGGTATAAACGCCAAGTTACCACCTGTTTCCTACACAAAAGCAATCGACGTTTGGTTGGATTGGCGCCTGTCTTACCTTCATCTTTTGTGCTCTGCTTGAATTCGCTTGGGTCACCTACGTATCTTCGAGGAATTTCGCCAAAGGTAAGTTGGACACTTTTCGAATTCGGGCGTGCTATAGAGGAAGGAGTGGGTCAAAGAGGCCGTTTGAAAAGAAATTTAAATTGCCAGATGCGGTTCTGGGCCTTGATTATTTCCAATTCCGCTTTCATTAGTGCTGCGGGACCTGCTAGACGAAGCTACGGAGGTCTAGACGCGGGAGCATGACTACCCGCTTTGCATCACCTCGCAGCGTCGCTGGCCACGCCATGCCTTCGGTCCGATCAGGCAATTTATGGTGAAGCCACCGACGGTTTTTCTTAATAAGCTGCGTTCATATGTTGCGGCAGCGTCTACCAGCTACCACCAGAGTCCAACAGCGATTATTGGCGCTTCTAGCGTTCGTCAGCGTCGGCGACTATCAAAGTGTAGATGTCTATTTTAGCGAACGCAGCGTCCACCAAACGGCCCTGCCAGGGTCGCGTCAGAGACCATAATCAGGTCGAGCGACTAGGAATGGTACTGATAATCATTGTCTTACCAAGGTCCAATTAGCGAAAACGATTAGAGGGTAGGGTGAGTTTCGGAGGGTAGCAGCACTGCTGGTGAACTATGAGGAAGGTAGGAGGGAGGAAACAGCTGGATTAAGGCGCTTGTGAAAATGTGGGCCATGTGCTAGCCGCCACCATACACTGCGCAATACCATACTTCTGGTTTACTGGTGTACGGTGCTGGTCGCTGGTGGGCTGGCTAGATCAATATCAACATTTTCTTAGTCTCTCGAGACGCTGACGCAGTGTTCGCTGAGGGGCGCACTGCTGCAAGAGTAATGACGTAGACTGAGCGCTTTATTTTTGTCCGATCACTATGGGGTACTCGAGAACTCCAAGATACCCAAAACACTTTTCTGGATACGCTAACATGTGTCATGCGTTTCCGTTGATCCCAATCTAGGGCATCGGTGAGCTGCGAACACATGCGGCCTTGCGGGTGGTCTGTGTTCGATTGGCCATGTCGCGCCACATTCGAAGCTCGGAGGGACCTTTCGACAAAAGTCGTTGAAATGTGACAATTTCTGCACGAGAAAAGGCTCAGGACGCGTTTGCAGGGATCCCTATCTAGCGCATCGATGAGCTGTCGGACGTGCGCATTGAGGGTGGTAATGCGCACTAGCGTACAGAATGATGCTAAAAATAAACCTCTTCAACACACCGAAGCTCGGGAAGAGTCTTCTCGCGACCAAGTGCGCCAGAAATCAGCAGACGGCAGTTAATCAACTTCGACGACCAATAAAGTCAGTGTGCTCAAAAGTTTTTGATCGAACATCAAATAAACGATGTGTCCTTCCTTCCTAACGGCAGCTAAACTTTGCAGCCACTCGGAACGAGCCTCGATCGGGTTCTTTAGTCGTCGCTAACCAGCAAGTAGTACTCCCCAATACAGCGGTCAGTTTCAGTACTTCATTTATCACTTAGTAATTTGACATTGATCTATCGTGCTGTTAAGATTGATTTTCGATCAAACAATGCCAACGCTGAAACTGAAGTTTGGGTGAAGCGGCGAGAGTTCGATGACGCCGCCGAATTGTTGGTGCTCGGACCACGGAGGAATCCTAGCCCGGTGAGTACCCTTTGTTATAAATTCGAGCTAAGCAAGTAGGTTTTTGGGAAAGTCTGCAACACCATTGAGTGGCGCAATCCAGATGTACTGGTTAACACCATTTCCTCCAACTTAAAAAAAGGTAGGGCCTTTCGGAGTTGGCCAGTTCTGTTTGGGACGCGTCACTAATTCCATCCACACCTGGTGGCATTTTAATGCAATATGGTCTATAACTTACGGGGCCAACCGACCAACATGTCAGAGGTTTTCTCCTTCACACACAAGCTTAGTCCTAATAAATCAACTAGGTGCAGTTTGACGACGGGGGGGGGGGCATTTTGCACTTTCGCTACTTCCCATCGACGTGTCGACCTATCTAGGCAGCCTCTTCTCGAGTTGACAGGTTTTACCATGATGGCTAGATGAGCTTGCTCCAGCTTCACAAGAGTTCACAGGTTTCGCCAGAGTGAGACTTGTAAACCGGAACTAAGGAAGCAATGATAGTACAAAATGCCCCCCCCCCTCGTCGTCAAACTGCGCCAACTACGTATAGTTGACAGTTAGTCGGAGCGGTGCCAGTAGGGTGGGAATGTGCCCGTTCGCGACTATCTCTACCGATACTGACCGCTTAGTGATCGATCTAGGAAGGAAATAGCCAGTGTTGGAAGCGCTGTGGGTGGGCTCATTCTAGCCCTCTCGACACGCCCGACTGATCCCAACGGTAGGGGTGGAGGAGTTAAATTTCCAGGGCGGGAGAAGATGCCATGGGCATGGTGGGTGGCGCCACTTGCGATCACTTCATCTCACCGTATGCTTCAGTGTCATTCAGAAATCACCAAATGGTAGACTATTCGGCACTTGTTGTCGTTCTCCTTCAAGAAGGGTAATGCGTAGATTGTATTGATGTTCGCACTTTCTCCACGGCCACCTTCGCTCCTTCAGAGGCCAGGACGGGTCACAAATGTCCCTGTCTTGCCGAATTGAGCTCTGCTCCTATTCCACTTAAAGGAAGAACCCGCGATTACTCGCCATCTCAGATGGTGGATTAGGGGGTTCCATATAGACGACAAGGGGTTGAGTAACTCGACTGTGAACAAAAAAAAAAGCACAAAAACATGCCACCTGCCCTAGATAGAACCCCATTTCGATCCCAGTTTGTACGTGCCTCAATCAACTCTATCTCCAAAACTATGCCTCATACCTCATATGCACGGCTGATTCACCGATAAGATTTCTACGATCGTACAAGTGGCGATTATCATGCTTTTTCGTCCTGCAATCTCATTTTTCACTGGAAGTCGGTCATTAGGGGCGGAGTCTGGAGGCGGAGTCACTGAAAAAGGAGGAGCCACTGAACCTATATTGCGCTACAGCGCCCCTCCCATAGAATTTTTTGCCGCGAAACCGGTACAAGGTTGTTCGTCGCGGACGCTCTACTAAGGCTTCTGCCCAATATTATTCAGAGGCTTCAATTACCTGATCGCAGACCGTGCCTTCAAAGGCAGTTGGCACGATAAATACTCAAAGGCGAGCAGGACTGATACGACTGGCATGGCTGAATTCCGTGACCCTGAACAGGGACTGCGTAGCGCCTTGTTCAAAAGGGTGTCCTTATACGCGCCTCATTGAGCAACAACATACCGACCCGGACCCCCACATCGCCCGCCCACCTACCCATTGGGACCTAGCATGCTAAAGCAAGAGGAAGTGCCGTGTGGACCGCCTTGCTAGTGTATGTACGATCCGTGACATGCGGTAATGTAGTTTAACTAGAGGACGTCTGCTGTTTTGCAGCAGTAAGCGGTGTTCAATCGGCAGACTGCGTTCGTTCACTGACCGCCGCAGTCAGGAGGAAAGAGGATTCCGTGATTCCCTCACCTTCTCGCCCCGTTTTTTCGCTGTTTCGGCATTACTGGGCACCTTAGCTTGTACATGAAATTATCGTGCCATCTGCCTTCAAGAACGGATAATAATTTCTTCAGCTACTAAAATACTTTGTGTTTGAGAAGGAAATCCATTCCGATTCGCTGCGGATTATGGGGCGTGATCGCGCGGGTGCATTTGGCACGCCGCCGAATCTATTCGTCATCACTTGCTTAGGCGGGTAAGTGACAGCAACTGTTGAAGAATGAAAACGACAGATACGGCGATATGAAACAGTTCTGTCGCCTGCCGAAAGAAAAAAAAACCGGGAAAAACGCCGGGCCAAACGCGGCCGCGCGGACACACCCCATCATCCGCAGTGAGCCAGACAATAAAATTCCTTCCTACTTCACAATGCAAGTACATGAAACTCACACCGCTTTTATGGGATGGGCGGCATGAGTAGAGATAATCTAGAGTCATTTTGAATCTTTCCAACGTCTAATTGAAAAGTGGACCTTACTCTCTCATTCGTGGTTCCTCTTACGATTAATGGCGTCTTGACCGCACGAGAGCTCTCTTGCTCACACAAAAAGGAGTGGGTAGTTGGGTAAGCGCCAGCCTCAGTTACTGTAACTCAGCACTTGTCAAAAATGCTAAGCCTTTGATATGCTATCATTTTTAGAGTGAATCGATTACATCGAATGCTGCGGAAGTGCTTTTTGGTCGCGTGGGTGCGGGAGCAGCTCGAACCTGCCGACAATGCTAAGAGGGCAGATCTCATTTCAAGTGAGTTGGATTTCGCATTCAAAGACTGATTTTTTCTAAAAACAGATCCTTCTTGGTAGATTAGATTACCCTAATTAATTGCTCGCTTGTTTCTATTGATATCAGGGAAGTACAGTCGTCATCCGGGCAGTTGATTAGGCGGTCAAAGGGTCGCAGACGCGGCTGCGGCGCGTCACGACCGCGGCGATCAGCTGTTTCCAGCCTATTTAGCCATTTTCTCCCTAATTTTCACTGTTATTTTTTTAAGGTAAGTTGTTTTTTGTCTTTATGAAGTACGTTAGGACCAAGGATTCTTTTTTTTTTGTAATGAAGTGTTTTTGCGATTTTTCAGGTATTTGTTTAATTGTTTGTTTAATTATTTAATTGTTCGCAAAAATTAGAGAAATCTCAATCATAATTTACCTTGTGAAGACAAGGAACAACTAACCTTAAGAAAAGCAGCCAAAAACAGTGAAAATTAGGGAGAAAATGGCTAAATAGGCTGGAAACAGCTGATCGCCGCGATCCTCCCCATGACGAGGTACGTGGCAAGAGGATCGTAATTCGCCGCGCTGATGGGCGTCGCGTGCGACGTCGCGCCCGCAAATGACGATGCTCTAGGTCGTAGATGGCGGCAAGGGGGAATGCAAAACAGAAAATAGTCATGAGTGCCTACAGCTTCGTAGCCCACGCAAAATCTGGTGCTCCAATCGACAGGCTAGGGCGAATTCAGAAGATTCCGCGCCCATCGCCGCGCGCGGCGGGGCGGCAAATTACGATTTCCTTGCCCGTCTCCCTGTAATAAGATGTGTTCACTCAATGAACCTCTAGCCCAGGATCCTTGACCTATAGTGACTGCAGTTTAGTAGCTGTGGTTATAAGAGTAAGGTAGAGATTGGCTCTGATCAGTCCCAATTGATCCCTATCACTTGTTACAGTTCTCATTTGTTAGCGTGAAAGTTGTACCATTGTAAGGAAACTTCAAAGTTAGTATCGTCGCAGTCCCAGGAGGGGGGTGGGCGTGGGTGAATGAGCCTGCTCTCAAATGCCTTTTCGACCAATAGTGGTCGCTAAGTGACCGCCAGCGACCACCAGCGACAATCAGCGTTCCAATCGGCAGCGACTAGAGAATATAGTCCTCGATTCAGCGAACGGCAGCATATATCAGGGTCTACCAGCGTTCACCACCGTCCACTCGAGGGCTAGGGAAGTATAGGAACCGCTGCAGCGTCCATCAGCGTCCAGAGGTACGGTATTGTGGTAGTACGGCGCAGCTATGCCTCACAATTTCATGACGCCTAAACCAGCTATCTCCTCCCTTTTACTTTTCCATAATCTACCAGTAGTCTGCTGCCCTCCTACTTCCTCTACACTTGGTGGCTGGTGGAGCTGGTAGACGCTAGATCCATATCCATACTTTCCTGCTCCATCGGTGGAAGCTGGCGGACGCTGGTAGACGCTGCCTTCGTTGGATCGATATCTTTACCTTCCTATTCGCTGGTGGAATCTGCTGCAGAATATGAACGCAGCCCAATGAGACCTATGAATTTTTCCCTGCGGTTCCTACAACACTATCAAATTTCGTTTCAGGAGTGTTATTCCCGTTATGTTTTATGGGATTCAATTTGCTCTACTGGACTAACTACTCACAATACCAAGTGTCTGCACCCCGGTAGTATCGATAAACAGACCAGCTCACATCATCAGAGACCGTCCGTCTATTCCTCAAGCTTGATGGCGGTTTCGAACGAATGTCGGAGTGAATGCACGAGTCAAAGGCTCTATCCTTCAGCTCATTTCATTGCCATAATTTTTCGTAGTCTTATTGGTGATATGGACGACGAATATGTTAATAATTATATATGCATATAAAGCACTCAGGTGTTCAGCGATTCGCTTCTAATGAATCGCTCCTTATTGTTTCCTTACGTTCAATTGATTCTTTGTGTCTTCAGTTCATTGATTGGTGGATTTGCGTCTTTTTCGATAAAAGTATTACTTCTCACAAAAGTTCCTCATTAATTCATTTCTCGCCGACTATAATAAGCATTCGCACGCTATGTGCCCTTAGGGCTTTGAGCAACGCTTCATTTCTCACAGCCGGCAAGAATAAAGTTAATTTTGAAACACTTAAGTACAAACTGAGAGGGGAGGAGGGAGTGGACTGGAGTTGTTCCCCTCACCCCTACTATTTTTGCACGGAGTGACAGGCAGGGGACGCCATAGCGTTGTGATCAATTTCTGCTAAATACGACCCCCTCCCTTTGAAACGGGTCTCGATACGTCCCCTCCGCTGCTAATCTTGTCCGCTGCTAATTCGGTAGCAGCGGACCAGATCAGTAGCGGACAAACAACTACCGAAAAATGAAAGATCTGCAAAATAAACGACAAAAAAATAAGCGACGTTAATCAAGGATAAATATGAGAAACACGATGGAAATGAGCCATAATAAATCATAAATAAATTAAGAAAAGTAATAAATTATAAATGAGCATCAAAAGACACAAGGAAAGAAAGAAAATGCGGGAAAATGCAAGTGACAGCACTTGAATATTTACTGTTCGCGGTCATTCAAAGGTGAGCGCGCTTCGTGCCGAGGTTTAAAAGTACCCCTCACTTAAACACCATAACTTCTTTAAGAGTAGAGCTTTTGGAGAGTGAAAAGCAGGACTGTGGACCACTACGTTGACACTTGTGACCCGAATTTGATCTTTTTCAGGAAAATTCCTATTCAAGAAATTTTCTCCGTTGTGATGCGGTCGTGATCATCGGGGGTCATTTACAAGTCCTTACGCTTTGAACAGCCATAACAAGCTTCATACAGGGCCACTCGTAGAAAGGAAAACATTTTGAGGCTTTCTACTTTCCAGCATGACTTTCATTTTATCCTAGGCCTGCTATTCGAAAAAATCCCCGTTGTGATCACAACGCAACCCCTGCCGGACGACACGAAAAACCCACCCATCCGACGCCATACCACTTCCAGTTCGTTTGAAGGCTTTGGTATGCTTCTAAAACACATGTTTTCGCCAAGGATATCGGGGAAATAGTTCATTGGGCATCAGTTAGGTTAGCTCTGTAATGTGCCATGCATACATAACACGCTTTCATGCATATAACACGCTTTCACGCAGAGGTGTTGGGAAGGTGCAACCTCTAGAAAGGGCTTCCCACGTGCATGCTTCCGCGATCAGAAAGGTCTGAGGGAAGCGTATTTTCATCTGTTTATTAATTCATGACGTCGTTGTGGGCGGCCATCGTATTTCCTGTCATCGCCCGTTCCCCACTTCTGCGCTGGCAGGTTGCTTCTGTCTTGTGTCTTAAGGTTGTCTCCTAAGGGGTTTTTCTTATAAGGACCCCCGAAGAGCACACACAAGACAATGAATGATGATAAGTCTTTCATCACTGAAGCTGAAGGACCTGAGTATCGCTGCACCCTCACTTCAGAAAGGCCCTGCGCTTACGACTCCCCCCCCTCCCTCGAGGTCAAGTACGACCCCCCTGTTGTGATCGTGTTGTGATCAGCCCTGGTGTCAGGGTCTATGGATAATACCCCCCCCACCACCTCGAAGACTGATTTCACCCTTCCACTTTTGAGTCCATCGAACCTTTGCACGTGGACTCTTGCAAGGGAGATCTTTGTCCATGGAGGCGATTCCCGCGATCAACTGCCATGCATAGTGGAAGTTCATATGAGCCAGTAGCTGATGATAAAAGATCCCGCCAAGAAGGAGAAAGCAAAAAGAATCTCCAAGATTATCATAAACAGAATCGCTCCCTGACAGTCACACCGCCGTGCGGTCTCTGTGCAACCAGGGTACAGCATCGTGACATGTGAAATAGCAGTGTCAGTACGATTCCCCCACTCTGGAAGACGATCCTGGTACGAACGACAACCCCCGCCCCCGTTCCCGGCTCTAATAGTGTGCTTTGACGAGAAAGTCTAGTTACGTCAGGACGCGCAAGCGCTTATAGTTCCATGGCAAATTAGCGGATCTCGTGGCCGGGAACAAATCGCGGGGCTTTCTCTGCGGGTGATAGCTTTTTCAGATGTGGGGCTTTTGGGAAACGGAAGGTGACACGTTGAAGCAATGTCTCTACTGTTGCGTTTTCTACCTACTCGCAGTCTGAATCTTCCCCCGTTCGTGAAATATTTCGGATGGGTTACGGACGCGTTAGGGGTAAATCGCGAGCGAGTTTTTATGCTTCAGACGAGGATCTGTTTTTCCAAACGCGATCTTTCGCAAAACTCTGAGAAAGGGGTGTGTGATCATTCTATCGTGGGGTCG
>MU932405.1:0-13139 GCA_036418165.1 Cooperia oncophora | reverse complement strand
AAAATGGAATTGCTAGTTAAACTGTTACTTATAGAGAAGCCGTAATCGAACTGGCCAGGAATGCTAGTGCAAGATTGAGAACAGAGAGACCACTGCACAGCAGCACCTGTAAATCACAGTAAACAGCTGATAAGAGTAGCCCTATGTGAAAAGCGTCATTTGTCGACGACAATTCGGCTCTGCGACATGAAGAACTCCTTAAAGACAATTCCTGCGTTTAAGTGTTACGGGTAGTAGTGCTCAGTCATGAACCAGTAGCCCATAAGTAACTTCAGTGAAGAGAGAAACAAAAAAAAACCTTTGGAACGCTCCGAATAGAGACACTCTTAGCAGTGGAGCCGTCGCCTTGGACGAGTTTGTCGGACGTCGGCAAGCCCAATCAGCAGGATTCGACGTGCAACCAATTCGGCAAGAGCACAGGAAATCACCCTACGACGCTCCAGGCAACGCTATGTACACACGCAATTCCGCTTGTAAGCCGTTGTCTTGCAGAGTGAAAGTAATCGTGGTTGCAATGGTTGCAATAATCACGCGTCTCTAGCTTCTTTATCTCGCCGTTTCGAGATGAAAGTGGTATATTCTCTGCGAATGCGGACAACGATGCCAAATGCACGGAGGCATTTCGCGGACCACTTGATCGCGGAAACTCCCTTTGAAGGCAGTTGGCACGATGATTTGGTGCTCGGCCTAAAATGCTAGTAGGGCGCTATATAGTGGGGAAATGGCGGAGTGAAACGGTCAAAATCCTGCGAAGAAAGAGCCTCCGTTCTCACTATTTTTTATTCGAGTTTCCTGTAGGCATCTTGCCAATAACCGCTACCGAAGGTACGGCTACATTGTGTACTCATATATCCATGCAGCATCACGGCCGCTTCATACCAATCCCTTCGCTTCATAATTTGCTTAGCAAATGAATCGATTAGAGCGTCAGGAACGGTCGTCCATTTGTGGGCGGGCGTTTGGGTGGTATGTTGTGACTTGATGGGGCCCTTGATAGGAAAGCACTTTCGCTTGGAAAAGGCATTAGCAGTGCCTGCTCAAGGCGCGGGAGTTCGCGTCATGACGACCGTATTAATGCCTACCATCAGCACTCGCACGCGCACTCTCACACGCTGCCAAACTGCTTTAAGAGCTAAACTCGTCATCGGCAGTTGATTTTAGGGCGGTAGTCAACGGGCCGTCTAGACGTGGCTCGCAGACAAGCGACACGCCGTGCAGTAGGAACTATTTGCTTTTTCCGGCCTAATTTAGTCATTTTCCCTACTTTTCACTGTTTTTGGCTGCTTTTTCCAAGATTAGCAGTTCATTGTCTTCACAAAGTAAGATATATTTGGAATTTTTATGACATTTGCGAACAGTTAAACGATTAAACAAAGAATCAGACAAATGCCTGAGAAAAATCGCGAAAAATACACCATTACGAGAGAAAATAATACAAGAGTTTCACAAAGTTATAAATTTCATTAAACAATAAATAATATCCCGGAAAAACTAAGAATTTAAAGGTGAAAATTTAGTGAGTGAACTTGCTGATATTTAGGGTGGAACAGCTGATGCGCCGATGTCGTGAGGACGCGCTGCCAGCCAAACGCAGCGCAGCAAACTAGACTCTGGCTTTATTCAGACTGCCCGGATCCGAGACGATTACATCTATATCGTGGAAGTCAATGAGTTGAAGTGAGCTGAAGAGAGATAAGTAACAGTGCTAATGTTGTACTGAGCCAATGATGAATGATGAAAGCAGGGAAGAGCGCCCTCAAGTAAGCCTCTCCTACCTCAGTTGATTGTGATCACACACAATGTGGAAGTCCAATCAAAATAATGTGTGACCGGGTCACGTTCATCTTTGTGTAGGACGATCTGTGCGCTTCACTCTTTTTCCATTTTCGGTTCTTCTTCTTTACCTCTAGTTCTATCGTGTGCAGGAGTGTCGCGCTTCCTAGAAGCTGATCAAAACCCTTGGTTGAGGCAATTCATAGGGAGCCTAATTCAGCGCCGCCCGTTCTTGCGTTCCTTCTCCTTCGATACTTTACCCACACGAACTCAACACAATCATCTCACACACAACACAACATCCGCTAATTGCAACTGTGGCTCGTGTGCTTTGTACTCGTCTTGTCCTAGTCCCACACAAGATCGACAGCTCAACACTTCTATCGCTATTCAGTACCAGTTCCTCCACCCCCATACTCGGCTGATCTCCTTGGCTTCGGTGGCACTTGCGCCTAGTTTGCGCTCATGAAGCAACAAGAAACGCCTTTGTCCCAGTTCGTTATTTGTAGAAACATTCCCGCAGGTGAAGTGTCTAGGCTTTGGTCCATTGAACGGAGAGGTGTTCTTCTAGTCTTTTTTGCACATTTTACCCTTTAACCTGATTTTTGAAAAAACTTTTATTATGTAGATGTTGACATGAATAAAAAGCTACAAAAAGTAAGCAAAATGTAGAATTCGTAGAAATATTTGCAACATTATATAGACTTGTTCGTTGCGGACGCTGGGGCGTTTCAGAAGGGGGCGGTTTGACGCTGCGCCAGCCAGTTTTCTACTGATTATGGTGGCCTGCAAATTTCCATAAATGGTGGAGAACCGGTTGGGACCGCGCTAAACTCAGTCCCACCCCGTTTCCAACCCCACCCCTCTCGTCCCAAAACGGCCCCATCACCAATGTGTAGTGCTAGCCACAGAATGTTCCACGGGTGCAAGCTTTATAGTCAGAAAATAAAGTAGTCACCGTAAGATAAAGGAGCATGCGTATACAGACAACACATACCGCTTAACACACCGACGGCCCGTCAAGGGAAAAGTACAAAAAACTGCACCCAAATGCCGATGTTGTTTTTACTGCAAGCATAAAGGCCACACTTATTATCTTCGTATCATTTTGCTGATAAGAGTGGTTCAGATGCAAATAAACTTTTTAAGAAATATCAGCAAGACATTACGTCAGAAACTGTGGGATTATGAAATTAAAAAAAACAGTGGAACGAACGTGGAACGATATCAAACGTGTCAGAAACGCTCCCTCCGCACAAATGCACATTTCGCCAAATTTCGTTCTGAAGGAGGTAAGCCCGCGAGTCACTTCTTCACTTATTCGTGAGAGGTGGAGGGGGGGGGGTGGTATGTCGCAAAGATCATATGTGACAAGGCAATCGTAATATGCACCCGAGGGACGAAGTGTCCTGCCGGTCCGTTGAATTTACGTCGTTAAAATGGCGCGATTCGCCCAATACCAATTTCTGGAGTTTTGTCTCTGCACGAGATCCTATGAGTCTAACGGACATCGAGAATTCGCCGAGCATTGCCGCACCTTACGCCGCGCGCGACTACACGACAAGTTACGATTGCCTTGTCCCTCTCCCCCGCTGGATGCGTAGCAAGACGGAGGGCGATGTGGAGCAAAGCGAGCTGCACCGGTATATGTTTGGTGTATAGAGCGCTTGTCTGTCTGCAGGAGCGATGGGCTACACACATATGTATGTCATACATCGCAAATGAAGCGGGACTGGTCTGCGACACTGCTAACTTCCGGTGCATGCTCCGCCCACTGCGGGCGGGGCTTAGCATAAGTCACTTGTGCTTTTCACATCTTGTCCCATGCCGCTCTACCCATACCAACCTTGATACGACCTCTGCAAGTGACTCTCCAGATAAAACAAATTTCGAGGCAGAGTATAGAACAAGCAATGTAAGCCAGACTTTGGCAACTCAAGGGAAGGCTGAGGTAAAACATTTTGTGCCGAGGCACATATCAGTAAATAATGCGCAGCCCAGAGTGAAAGACGGGGATACGAGTACCAGAGAGAGTAAGATACCCAAGATGTTCCTCAATAAGCAGGAGCAGGCTCTCGTCCGTCACTTTCGCGTACACTAAAATATGAAGTCACCTGCAATAGAGCAGAACTAGCCGAAGAAGGCCTATGGAATTCATGTCACCTTCAAAGAGTTGGCCCCAAACTTGTACTGGAGTCACCCATGAACCAGGCTACCTGTGAGAACCGGCCACTCTTTGATCGGAAGTTCCCAACATCGCAGCAGCCTCCGGCAACGTCGGATATGGGGAATCATCTTCTGTTCTGCGAGTCGCCACGGCGCGGCGTGTTGATGGTTAGCTGGACCGAAAAGTTCCTTGGAATGCGGGAAGACGATATATACTCGTAGACGCCTCGGCACGTGAAATGAACGCTGGTGCCATTACGTAGAACAGCTCGAGGAGAACATCCTACCTTTATGTCTCGCCTGTACTATTTTGGAAACTTCGTACTGATTGGGTGCAAGCACATTGGAATCGAGGGGCGTTGAAAAAACTCTCGCCCTACTTGGAATGGAAGGGGCTGAGTACCTAAAGAAGATGGAATATCAAGTAGGTCACCTGACCTGAATCCCCTCAATTACCCGGTTCGGGCGGAGTTCAATAGGGTGGTCTACAGTGGCGGAGAAATCAACGACCTCGCTGAACTCAGGCACCGAATCACGGTCGCGTGGCAGAATCTCTCGATGGCGCTTCGTCCTGAAGGCTGTGGCGGTGTTTTCGCGATCGCTGTTCGCATTGTGCTTTGCTTGAATTTGATTGGTGGAACATGTCTAATAAGAAACCTAATGAGTATTAACCTACTCGCCTTGAAAGTCTGCGGAAAAAAGTGCTCTTTTCTTTTACACCCTCCCCCCTTTGAAATATTAGTAGGGATTTTTCAGGACAAATCATTCAGACATTTGACGAACAGCGGACGTAGTATTGTAAAGGAGCATATAAAAGCCTAGCAACAACTCAGTATGTGAGTCAGAAAGCGCTATCGATATCACAGCTTGGACAAGCTCCTTATTGTATCATGGATGTCACCATTTTCTGTATATCTTGGCCGCTTTTGAATACTATCTTATCGCATTTTTTTTTCTGTTCGTTTACCCAACATGGTACACAACAACAATAACTGTACTACTATACGGCCAGTACGTAAGATCCTTCATTTTGCCTCCTCTGCGAAGGAATTTGTGAGAAGGGAATTGTCGAACGTCTAGTTTTGGGGCCTTGCTAGTCAGCGTTCGTTCTCAAGAAAATAAGCTAGAGACTGCATCATCCCACAGTATGTTTCTTCAACGAGAAAAGTTCTAGTGTGGAGGCCAGAATATCCAAACTCCCACCCCCTACAGTTACAGTTTCTAAGGATTTCTCTCAAAATGTCGTCTTGAAAGTGGGCTCCACGACCTGAGGGACGTGGATAGAGGCGTTCAAATTCGGAAGCTGTATACGCCAAAACAAAAAATTAGGGAAGAACACCCTAAGTAATGACTCCTGCCAGCCTCACTGTACGAGTTCTCCGGACCTGTACGTTCCACCCCAGCACAGCGATATCCTGCCGCTTTTAGCACATTAATAGTTTCTTTGCGTCATCCAATTATGATACCATCCAACAGCAAAAAAGAAACGGAAAACGAGGTGTAAATACTGGATTTGTTACAGAAAAGCGTTTGAGTCTTTGTGGGCGGAACAACTAGGAACAACTTCTTAGTCTCCCAATCCTACGGGGTTCTACCTTTCATGTGATCGAGGACCGTTTTCTCAACAGAGCACATCATTAGTTGGGGATTTTGGTCGTGTCCGTACGACTTCCTTGGTACGACGCTCCCCCTGGTTCCCTCCTCATCGAGCTGTTGAGCAGGGGGTGGGGTGTATATAGCACCCAGGCGGAGGAGGAGGAGGAGGGGGGTATATAGTACACATGGAACAGGAGAAACCACGAAAAGTCAGCAACCTCTGCCAGAAAGTCAGAAGGGAAATAGGATCATAACGACCAAATACGACCCCCCCCCTTGGAACGTCTTCTGAAACAAGGAAACTCAACTATCAAAATTTTTCTCAGCCAGTCCTAATACGACCCCTCCCCCCTCCCCCAGCGACCAAATACGACCCCCTGTTAGGGAATCCCCAACAACAATGCGCCCTAATTCTCAATGTGTCTATCGCGGATAACCGCGATTTTCACGCCTTTTACTGATTACTGATGCACCGTAATGTTTAGCTTTGTGTTTTTATCTGGCTTCATTTCAGCTTAGCGTTCAGCACTTCCCAGGCTAGACTCGGCACGTGGCTGCAGATGGCACTTCTTTTGTATGGAAAGACACGAGGTCGGACTCTACAGCTGCGACGGAGGTGCATATAAAGGGCCTTGTGTTTGACTCATTCCCTTCTCACTTCTCACTCTCATCGTGTCTTTAACATTTATGCAATGATGATTTATGGTGTAATTTTACTAACTGGAAGATTTGATTGATGCACTTACTTAACATTTACGCATTTTTCATAACTGTTCCATTTAACAATATAGTAGTTTGGATTTTCCACTTATATTTCTAATCCAATTAGTTTAATTCGATTTATTGATTGCTTCTTCTGCCCTTTTACTATAATGACCAAACTTATTCGTAGCCTTTGTTTAATTACCCAAGTTTGAGGTTCACAGAAACCGCGCCTGCTTTATACTGCGTGTGCTCACTATAGTGAATTCAATATCTATCATAGACCACCGAGGGCCAGTAGTTATTATAGTGTCTCTTTCAAATCGATCTTGACAACGAGAACAATCCACTTCAAAAACCCGAGCATTCACAGCATATTTAAAACCCAGGCCCCATTGATATTTCTCTTATTCAACAGATTAAATCCAATATGTTTGCGTTCACTTGTTGAAATAGCGATGTTGAATAGATAATCAATGGTCGCACAAAGAAATCCTAGCAAACTTTTGAAGTAAAGAGCGTGGGTTGTCTTCAGCCTTTACTACATTAAAGGCAGTTGGCACGATAAATCCCCCAAGACGACTAGGATCAATACTCCTGGCAGGACAGAATTCCGCGCCCCTGAACAGGCGCTGCGTAGCGCCGTTCCCAAGGAAAGTACCCTTATAAGGGCCCTATCAAGCTACAAGTACCGAACTGAATGCCCCAACACGCCCGCCCGCCCACAAATGGACGACCTTCCTGACGCTCGTATTCATTCATTTGCTAAGCAAATTATGAAGCGAAGGGATTGGTATGAAGCGCGCATGCATACATGGGTACACATATGCAGCCGTATCTTCGGTAGCGGTGATTGCGTAGAGCGTATACGGCGGGAAACTCGTCCGAAATCGATTTACAAGTCACTGAGAACGGAGGCTTTTTCTTCGCAGGATTTTGACCGTTTCACTCCGTTCTTTCGCCATTTCCCACTATACAGCGCCCTACTAGCATTTTAGGCTAAGTAGGAAACATATCGTGCCAACTGCCTTTCGAAGTAAGTTTTTGGAAAGGACTCAAATGCCACGGCGCGCTATCTTTTGTTATCGCGGGTGGCCAACTCATTTCCATCAGCTAGCTACTAACTCATTGTGAACGCATTTTCACTATGCAAGAGTTTTCATGTCCGTCAAGTACAGTTTCCTCTGTAGAAACTGGACCGTTGAATCAAAACAGGCAACAGTAGGATTCCGTTGGACCAGGCAAAAAATCAACACAAGCAAAGTTGTGCCTTTTGATTTCTGCATAACTGACTGCGTAACCTCTTGAACACATATTTCACTAGCCAACATCCGCAAACACTTCATATACTAGCAGTGGCCACGGACAGGGGATTCCCGGATTTGTCTAGTCTAGACCACGGCCACTTCATTTATACTCAGGAGCCAGAGTTAAGCGTACGTCGAGTAACTTATGACGGGGGTCTTGTTTAGTCGCCGGAAAGGCATTCCTGTCTGGCTTGATGGGATAATTTCTGAGTGCTGCTTCCTCCTTCCTGTTTCAGGCGTCTATGCCCATCTGTAGCGGCCTGGCGCCTACATTTTCACTATGCCTTGTTATTCGATGGGAAGTGTTCCACATCATTGGCTCAACGGTTATTTAGCAACCGTACTTGCTGAGAAAGATCGGGGCGAAGTTACCTCTATGTTTTTTTCCTATGATTTGAGGGAGTTCCTGAAAAAGCTGATCACGAAAATATTACTGTCAAAATATTCTTGCACGAGGACGCTGCTTTAGGCGGACGGGGGGGGGGGGGAGGGGGAGCGGCGCACGTAGCCCCTTATTCAAGCTTCCACTTAGTTCCCGCGTTACAATTTACTCACTCCTGATTGAAAGCTGTGGAGCCCTTGCGTAGCTGAGCGAACTTTCGTCCAGTCACCATGCATGAAACCTTGTCAACTTCTCTGCAAGGCGTCTCTCGATGGCTTCGACACTTGATGGGAAATAGTGGCAAAAGTATACAATCTCTCCCCCCCCCCGGTCGCCAAACTGACCCTCACTGAGTTATTACCTTGACTCGAACAGGGAGGGTCAAAGACTCTATGGTGCGTCGGTTTCTGCAGGCAGCCACTCCCACAGAAGCGGTCCGGGCGATACACTTTTGAAAGGTCGAAATTTCTTAACTTGAAGGCTTTAGCCACCTTGAGCATTTTTGAAAAACGCACTTATTTGGAGGCAGAGGTGGGTAGTGGAGAGTGGCACGCCTTCACGCGCACGATCCGTGGGATCAAACCCTGTATCGCTTCCCGCTCATCCTCCTCTCCTCCGGGGAAGGCGAATAGATACCAGATCTGTTTGTGAGGTAAGACTGAATAAAAGTAGAATGTTGCCGCATCTTAATGGGATCGATGAGCAGTGAGGAAGTTATCCCTCACTCATATCTTTTGTTCGAACGAACAAGTGGCAAGTTTCGAGTTTGTTTTCCCAACTTGGAGCGCCTACATTAGGCGCGAAAACGTGGCGTCGAAAACTTTATTTTGGCGAACAAAAATTGGCAAATGCCAGGGCAGAATATAAAGTTGAAAATAATTTGTACATTGTAGAGCAGGACATTATCTATCAAACAGCATTGAACACATTGGGAGAACTATTCACTTTTCATACAAATTTTTATGCAAGAGGGAAAAAATGCCATCATTCATGGGCCAAGAGGATAAATCGCAATACTGTTGAAATCTACGTGTCATTGAAACCGACGCGTCAATCAAGTGCGATGGACGCTGGAGGGTCTTTATAAAAGGGCTTCAATCGAATTTGATGTAACGATTCACAGCTGGATTTCTACATATGTTGTAAATATTTCATTTCATCGTCATCATAACTTGATTTGGAAGCAATGCTTCTTATTGGATTTTTGATTTATTTTTATATTTTTGGAATACTGAGACACGGGAGCCGGAGGTGGTGTAGTGGTAAGTGGCACGCCTACCATGCGCACACAGGGTGCGGCATCGTAATGTGTGAGGTGATGGTGTAGCTTCGACACCATCACCGAGAGAGGGTGTCAGTACGACCCCCACCTGAATGAGGGTCTCGGTAAGACTTCCCCCCTGCCCGTTCCCCAACACCTACCTACAAATTTTTCCCATTTTCCAGTTTTTTTCACCAAAAATTATCCGTCGAGCGGGAGGAGGGGGAAGGGGGTATATAGTGCACATGAAACAGGAAAAATCGTGCAAAAAGTCAACAACCGGTGAACCAACGCGACAAATTTCTCTCAAAGGCACACCCTCTCTCCCAACGACAAAATACGACCCCCTCCCAGAGCAAAGTTTGACCCCCTATGTTTTAGCACAACTATGCTGTACCCTGTGCACACAGTCCAGGAGCCAGTACCGGATCGGCTCCCGTCCAGGCGAACGAAGCCTTTTACCCTCGTTAAAGGGAATTGACACCAGATTCACCTGGGAGGATAAGGAACACTGACTTGTACATCGGCTGGCCCCGCAAGTCATTGTATAGGCCACATCGCATTCAATAAGCCACTACGATTCTGAATGGAAGTAGAATGCGTGCCGCATCCCACAAAGGGATTGATCAACGGCGAAGGACTTCATCTTTCTAAAAATGAAGCATGTACAATGCAGAAAATTGTCTAGGCTTCGTCTAGAACCTATGTGGACTGTTATCATTACCTCTAATTTTCCAGAATTCTCCAAAAAAAGCGAACCTACAGCAACTCATTAGAGAATTAGGGCGCGAACGGCTCGGTGGGAGCACCAAGTGGTACTACGCGACGCTGGTTCAGGCCATCTAATAAATACCTGCGAATTCCTGTAACCAAAATAGCTCATTTGTACCTTTTCATAACTTCACAGAATTTTACTGGTCTCACCAAAGTGTAACCTACTGAATAACACGAACTAGTGGAAGGGACTAGCGAATATGCAGAATGCGGCTCCCAGGCCGAACAGTTCCGATGTGGAATCCGATATAACACTTCTGTGGCATGACAGTTTGAGAGTGAAGCTTTCAACTTGATAAACCAAACTAAACTTAAAGGTACTTTCCGCAATAAACTAAGGCTATAACCTCTTAAATGTGTCAGATGATCCGGTAGGCGATTGTAGAGGTTGCACTGCATTCAAAACTTGCAAAATGGCACGCAAAGCACAGTAAACTTCACAAGAATGCTGAGTTGTGGGCAGAAGATTTTAGGCCCAAGGATGTCCATACCAGCCTACCTTGCCCGTGTCGTTGTACTGATAGCCGTTGTGCTCCCTTGCCCGTCATTATCTGGTCTTTCTCCACGCTTTGCAGTGTATCGTTACCTTCTGTATATCACTGTTGATTTTGACCATCTTACTCTCGTCCGATTATCATGATCAAGTGCAAGGAGGAGGGTCATGTTGGGGACGGTTTTTCATACTTTTTTCTTCAGTACTAAGTTCACAAGCACAATGCACTCCTGTTTTTGAACCCTGCTACCTATGTTGTGCAGTCGCGGGATAGCCTATAGGTAGTTGGCAAGGTAATATCCACAGAGACGAGTAGGACTAATGCGCCTGGCAGGACAAAATTCCACGCCCAGAGAAGGCGCTGCGCAGCGCACTTTCCAAGGAAAGCTACCCTTATAATGGCCCAATCATACTCCAACATACCGACCACAACGCCCTCAACGCTCGCCCGCCGCCAAACGGACCGACCGTTCCTTGACGCTTTCGTATTGATTCATTTTGCCTTTTCATTTTCATTTCATTATCAGCGAAGCGCATTTGGTATGAAGCGGCCGCCGGTGCTGCATCGGTATATAAACCTATGCCATGCGGCCGTATCTTCGGAGGCGTTTAACGGCAAGATGCCTACGGAAACTCGTCCAAAAACTGATTTTAATTCTCAAAAACGGACCCTTCTTCTTTGCGAGATTTTGACCGTTTTACTCCGTTCTGTTCGCTAATTTCCCACTATAATGGCGCGCCCTTGCTAGCGTTTAAGCGTCGAGTACGAATTATGTGCCAACTGCCTTTAAGTCTTACGGTCTCTTCCAGGAGGTTGGGGTTTTGTAGTAAATGATATAATAAATGCTATGGAACTTTTTCGCTTTGCTGGGGCAATTTGTCCTTTTGTGCAATCTTAGGTTCCAGAAGTCTCGAATAGAGAAGACGAGGAGAAACGGTGTGCCCCACCAAACGTCACACACATCATGCTTCCGTTGCTTTGCTTCAGACAGCACTGCCAATTTTGTGAACCAAAAAACTGTAGTGCATATTTGTTCTGTCGCTGACGTATCTTCACCACAACGCAACGTCAGGAAATCATGAACGATATGGGTTGCGCTTGTTTCCATTCCCACAAACGAGGTTATTCGGTGGAATCATTGTTATTTTAGCCTGCATTTCAACGTTTACAGCCCTGGTCACAGGCCTGAAAACGCTTTATTCGCCAGCTACTAACCATAAGCGTGACTGTAGAAGGGGCATTTGTAGGTAGGCAGTCCAGCTGAGCGGCAGAACTAAACCTTTTAAGGCCGTAGCACCCACCCCCCACATACTGTAGAGTCTCAAAAGTAGAACATTCTTTTAGTCTGGGGATTGGACTACATCTGCAAGGGAGGACGACCGCAAATTGATTGAGCGAGAGGTCTGTATTCAAAACAGTCGGGTGTCCCAGCAAATGAATTTCCAAAACAGAATTAGGAATTATGCCATCTGCGCGTGTGAATGAAGGAGATGGCATGTGCATATCCGCACTAACTTGAAGGAACGGTCCGTGATCACCTATAAAAGTGCAAAAGTTCGTGGGAAGGGAAGTATGGTCCGCAATGGATAGCCTTGTGCCAGTTTCCAGGGTGGTAAGGTAAAGGAGTAAAGCGCAAAGTTGCTTCAGTGGCACCTCCTTCTTTCCAGTGACTCCGCCCGTTCGAGCCAGAAGCAACGCTACCGCACGAGCAGCGTGAATTGGGTGCTCTACTGTCTCTTATGGGGTCTTCGAATCATTACAGGGGATGAGCCAACTGGGCTTGTCCAACATGCGGTCCTCCGGCTAGGGCACGCCATCGCGTTGTGATCATTTTCTGAAAAATACCCCCCCTAATTCCATCCTCAAATACGACCCCCTCCCCATGCTACCTACCACTTTCCTAGATTTTCCCAACTTCCTACCACTTTTTCCATTTTTTCCCGAAAAATTTCCAGTTTTTCAGCCAAGAATTTTCCGGGAGGAGGTAGGTCGTCAGGATTTAACTATCATTTTCAAGCTATCGGAAATAGTAGTTGTATAGATCTTTAGCAGTCCCTTTCCCAACAACGACCAAGGAACCCCCTCCCTCGCAGTCAAATACGACCCCCGTTTTGACACAACGATGGCGTGCCATGCCTCCGGCGTCTTACCCGTGCGATTGCTTGGACCGAGGGGAGTCCCGCTTGGCATTTTCTCCTTGGACAAGTCACTTGACAATTTCTCTTCCATGTTTTAATACCACCACCTAAGCTCCTTATCAAGGACCGTGCTTTCGAGCACGTAAGCGCAACTTCGTCCATTCACGTTTAGATTTCGGTGACCAATCACATTCCGAGTTTTTATCCAGATATTCGTGTAAATAATGCGCCTTCCAATCGCACAACTGCTTATAATCCTTATCTGATGAAACTGTAGATGATAAATCTCCTTTTGGATTACTTGGAGTCAACTTGAAAGTTATTAGGTTGGAAAGAAGGTAATGGAACATTTGCGCATGTGCCTTTTCAACGAAGTTTCTCCAGTCATTACCAACGCTATGGGGAAATCTGAACGAGTTTCTGTTAGATGATGGGAACCTCTAGAAACGGTTCTTAACATTTGTTCTTATATGATCTGAAGATATGTCATCAGGGCAGTTGGCACAGCATGGGTAAAGATAGAGTTCCTCTACATTTGTAGATACT
>MU932403.1:0-10236 GCA_036418165.1 Cooperia oncophora | reverse complement strand
GGGGGGGGAAACGGTTTCTGAGTATTTCGAAAGCAAATGAGTCGATTTTGTTTAGGTTAGCAACGATTTCACTCTTCTAACCGCCAACTTGTCCCCTATGCTCCGGATAAGTACTAATTTCGCGCGCGCCCAATCGGTCCTATTTTGACGTGCTGTGAGATGTGCTGAGAGACTTGCCACAGCTGTGGACCTATGAATGGGCTCGATGGCTGTGGGCGGGCTGTTGCTGCCAGCGTCATCGGTGGAAGGGCTGCGAGAAAGCGTTCGGTCACAACTCAGTCAGCCCTTCTACCAATCACGTTGGCGCCACCCCAAGCCATCGCGCCCACCGCCTTTCACCTAAATCACGCAGCTTTTGCTCGGCGCCGACTGGAGAATCGGAGAGTCACAACGAGTACTAGATAGTTACCGAATAAGAAACTTTGCAAAAGGTAGTGACACAACCCCGCTCCGCTGCGAGATGCAAGAAAGTTAGTTGGTACTGGCACAGGCACTGGCAAACTGACTCCCAAATTCACTCCAGGACTTAAGTCAAATAGCAATGGCCAACTGGATACTGTGCTGGCTCTTTCCTGCTTTAGTTGACTAGTGATTCAACATAAGGTTTACGATTCGCCGCAAGGGTAGGCAAGTGGGTTCTATTGGTTCTACTGGTGTTTTGAGTTATTGAGATTTGCTTTTTTGAGCTGCGTTTTTGAGTTTTCGAGTTTCTGGCCGTGGATTGCTGTCTTTTTTCTGTTTGTTTGTTTTATTTTGCTTTTTCTTTTTTTCAATTACGGTTGAGTTGCTACTAACAATATTTACTGCCCTGTCAGTTTTGAGCGCACCCAGAGTGCAGTAAATAAATAAAGTAGTGAATAAACCCGCTGGGGTATGATAATCGTTAACGTATCTTTGAACAGATTCTCGGTTTTTGATTTTGTTGGTTTTCTCCGTTCAAAACGAAATACAGTACAGCTGGTGCGGGATTTCATGGTTCTTCACGCTTGGCGAAAGTCCCAAACTAATGTGACACGAGAGAGCAGCCAATATACGGGCTTTCTTGTGATTGACGGCGATCGATAAGCACAAAATGCCTGGTCTACTCAACAGGGTGGGGGAACGAAGAAAGACACTTTCATCATTGACTTTCGAGGCGATATAAGTCACACCTATTGAGTTCCGACTGGACATTTCCACCATCATATTCAACGACACATTGTATTCTATCACAAATCTCCACCACAGCCTTTTGAGCGAACGCCATCGAGAGATTCTGGCACGCGACCGCGATGTGGTGCCTGAGATCAGCGAGATAGTCGATTTCTCCGAAAACGTAGACGCTGCGCTCGCCCGGACCCGGTAACAGGTCGAATTTCTCCAAAAACGCTCTATTGAACCTCCGCCCGGACGCCGGTACTGGCGGGATTTAGATCAGGTGACAAACTTGGATATTCCGTCTTTTCTAGGTATTCATCGCCCTTGTTCCAAGTAGGCGAGAGTTTTCCAACGCCCTTCGATCCGTGGCAACGGCCCCCTGTAGCAGTAATGAAGTTCTCAAGATGGTACCAGGCGATGACATGGAAGAGTGGGTATTCTTCGGGGTGGCGGGGGGTGAGGGCTGTCGATGTATCAGACTGTCTCGCACTTTCGTCCAGGGTCCCAGGCAAGAGCAATATCGGTCTTCGCATCCCAGGAACTTTCGGTCCGTACCATCAAACCGCTCCTTGGCTACTGTGGTGAAGATGATGTCCTAGACCTTGGCGACGTTGTCGAGACTGGCTCGCATGTTAGCGGATCGCTGGATACGAAATTACTGACCTCCAGGGTAGCTATCCATCGGGTGCATCCACACTAGAAGTTATCGCAGACTGTTTGAGGTGAAATATAAAAGCGTCCAAGGTTTCGTCGAGTCAGGCCTGCGACTGGAAGATGACTTCATTGTTTTGCGTGTACATGAAGCGTTGATGGCGCAGAGGGCTGGCCTCTACTTGTTCGAAGGGAAATTCCGACCTGGTACTCGTATCCCGTCTTCTGTCTGGGCTTCGAAAACTTCACTGATATGTGACTCGGCCGAAATGTCTTTTTTTGCCCCCTCTCCTGTATACAGGGCAAACGTTCAGGTTGTGATGAACAGCTTCCTCGCCCCTCCGGAAACCTTTAATATGTTATTGCTGCTTCTTCCCGCTAAGCTATCTGAGAGTTATCATGAGAAGTTATGGGCAAAAGACATTATCCCCAGGGTCAAGCTCAACCCAGCGCTCTAGTGGTGAGAACACTAGCTCCATAGAGTGCAGTCTGTGTCGTACCTGGGGAGAAGTTCTGCGCCTCAAAGCCAGCATTTTTTCAAACTCCTCCTAGTCTTTTTCTAGCATGTATTGTACTCACAACAGCATCACCGCATGGTTTCGCCACCACGTTTTCGCCTTCTTCAGTCGATTTCGTTGGCGCTTTCGTTGGCGCAGCCTTTTGTTTGTCCATCGGCGTGTGAGGTGTATGTGATTTTGGTGTCCCGGCAAAATCCGATTTCCCCTTTTCTTTATGACTCGTTTTGGATTTCTTTTTGTGTAGACACATCGATAATGGTTTGATTCTGCAATCATGTAACATAAACCTTCTTATATCATTTGCTGTAACCAATGAGCGCTGCTGCTGACCATAGGACGCCAAGAAATTGCTATTAGCGCATATACATATGCAAAGAAATGCTTAGGCAGCGTTCTGACTTTGCGATGAAGCGCTTCGACGCGCTACGAGGCGCTGCAATGTACGTCGACGCGCTGCCATCCCAACCGCTCTCCGATGAAAAAGACGAGACGGGTATCGATCGGCGCCGACCGCTGCTGTTTCACGAGAGTATAGCAGAATAGGAGGATACCAGACTGTTTGATCAGGCAAAGCGTATCCTCTTGTTTCCCAAACTACCTCAAAACCGTTGCGGCCGGCTCCGATCGATACCCTCCTAGATGCGTCCTCGTCTATAGCGTTGGATCGCTGTTGCGATGGTAGCGGGTCGAGGCACGTTACAGCGCCGACGCGCGTCGCGCCATCGCGAGGTCTAAACGATTCCTTGGTGGATTGGGAACTGTTCGGCTACTCAATGCCGCCCTTTGGCCGCCTTCGCCGCATCTCAACTGTATCGAACTACATAAGCTTCTAACAGTGACAGGGGAGTTTCTGACGATCTAATCCTCCAAGATTCAAGGTCGTTCCGACAGCACCACATCCGCGAGGTGGCTCTGAGGGGTGTGAAGCCTCACATCCCAGTCGCGGCATCGCGTACGAGTTGACTTTGGCGTTAGAGTCGGCGCGCAGTGAACATGACCGTGTTGAGATGGCAGCGGCGCAGCGCGTCGACTCCATCTCCCAAGTCAACCCGTACGATGCTCCATTGTAACTAAGGTTAAGCTCCACACTATGCCCGAAGAAGAACAGAAACCGCGTTGGACTGTCGCCTCGTCGCCCTACTGGTCACCTGCTCTTGAGGGAGCATTCTCACCGCTGGTTTATCCCCATCCTAAGTGTCTGTATGGTTCGTGAACTCGGCAAGCTTGAGCTCCGGCTTTCTGCTTCATATATTTGTAGAATCATAAGGACAAAAGCATCTCCAAAAACAAGATCGGGTTCAGTTCCTTGCTGGTGATCATTCAACTAGCAAGGGATTCTACTCATCAGACTCCTTTCAGTTGGAACAGGATGTTTTCACCCCTGTTCCAACTGACAGGAGTCTGATTCGACTAAGACCGCAAGTCTTAGGAACAAACATTCTTTACTGCGCGTGAAAAGGTCAGCACCGAAATGAAAGTGGAGGAAGGAAAAACATACAACCGTCTTTGAGCCTTGAAATCTAGGAAATAATTGTTCCGTATGCCGAACAAATGCAATTTGCCAAATGTACTGATAAAAGTTGAAAAACATTGAGATCCTGCAAAAACTGATACACGTAGAATCGGTCAGGTCAGACGTGAAAATGACCATGCGGATTCAGGCCTTGTACTTTACCTCACATGGTTACTTTCGTAATCGTTAGGAGTCGGAGAGCTGAGCATTCCAGGAAACTGAGCCCCATCAGAAGGCGAACTCTTCACAGAAGTGGGAAGCCAGAGGATCCTTCCTATAAAGGTACGGTCCGCAATCAGGTATAGAAGTTGAAAATATGGCGTCGGGAGGGTAGTGTGGTCCGCGACGAACAACCTTGTACCGGTTTTGCGGCAAAAAAATTGTAAGGGAGGGGCGCTACAGTACCGCCAGTGGTGCCTGCCTTTTCTCCAGTAACTCCTCCTCCTCTCCTCCAGACTCCGCCTTCAAGGCCAGTGAAAATTGAAGGTGGAGGACGAAAACCATGAAAATCGTCACTTCTACGGTCGTGGAGTTTATCGTGGAATCAGCTGTGCGGAATGAGGGCGTAGGTGTTGGAGATGGAGTTACTTGGGCACGTACGATTTGGGATCGGAGTGGGGTGCAATCTAGGGCACTTGGCATGTTTTTTTGCTTTTTCCTCACTGTTGAGTTACTTAGAACGTTGTCGTCTATATGCAAATCCCTAATCTACTAGCTGTGATGGCGAATGATCGCGGGCTTTGTCCTTTATGGTGTTTCACGAGCAGAGCATCTGGCATCCTCGAGATATTGCAATAAATCAACGTTCAGCAAATAAGATCCTGGTTTGTATGCCGCTCCTGTGTTTCCCCTTGCAACGCCGCATTCACCGTGAAGCCAACAGGGCACCGCGTAAGCTGGGGAACCGGATAGTACAGATACATAGCCGGAGCATGAGATGAAATAGAGCTTCCACCCAGTGGAAGCGTTACTGACTGATTAGGTGAGATCGGCGTCATTTACTGGGAACTAGAAAAGGGAAATTGCACTTACATAATGATCTATGGACATGGAATGGACAAATTCTACTGCCCACCCGACTCTTCCCCAATTCCAGTGCTTGGACTTGATGATCTTCCACCCACCCATCGTGCAAAGTGGAACTTTCATCAATGAATTATCATCTTTTCCGTGACTTAGTAAATCATATTCATGACAACGGCGATCGCGATGACCTAAGGCACGACGTTGACGATATTTCGACTACCTCCCCTGTTCTTTGATGTGGGATTGAATAACTGCCTGTTCGTTGAGAGAAGGTGGTCGATATTGTAGTTGAATATATTGCTGACTAATAAATTTGAATCATGAATAAGTTTTTTAGAACAAAAAGTCGGAATCTGGCACGAACCTATGGGACATCGAACTCTGGCACGAACCTATGGGACAATCTAATATGTTATGTTTACCTCAGCGTTTCTTGCCGCTTAAAGACACTCCCCACGATCAGTGGTCCGCGAAATGCTTACAGTGCAGTTCTCAGCGGACGGTGGGGCGGTCCTAAGGCCACGCTGGCGAGCGGCCCGATAGTTGCCTGTCGGTGGATGGCCGCAAAAACCTTGCCTCTGCGTCTCTTACTCTGCACTCTGCGCTCTAACACACGCCGCCGCACCGTCTACCCACTCTTCCGCTCTGGGCTCTTACCGATCGATAATTGCTCTCGATCAGCTGATTCCTGCCGCATTTTCGCAGTATTTTTGCTAGATTCAGCTTGTTAAAGCTGAAATTTTCGACTTTTGACTTCAATGTTCGAAGGTGAGTATTCTTACTGAAATTATATCACACATGAATTTAGCATTAAATTGGGAAAGAAAAAAAATTGAAATTGGGAATTTTAGCATGGAAAGCGAACCATTAAGGCAACTTCGAGCTTCAAAAAAGTGTCAGAGATGGTTCTCGATAATAGCGAGATCATCTGAGACACTGCTTTGAAAACTCGGTCAATATCATAAAATAAATGGGGATATTAAGGAAAAGTTTGGAGAAATTGCGAAAATCAGAAAGAAAAACAAGTTTCCTAGGGGAATTTCATGCTAAATTCATTGCAAAATGTGGAATACTTTCAGTAAGGATACTCACCTTCGAACATTGAGGTCAAAAGTCGAAAAATTTCAGCTTTAACAAGCTGAATCTAGCAAAAATACTGCGAAAATGCGGCAGGAATCAGCTGATCGAGAGCAATTATCGATCGGTAAGAGTCCAGAGCGGAAGAGTGGGTAGACGGTGCGGCGGCGTGTGTTAGAGCGCAGAGTGCAGAGTAAGAGACGGAGAGGCAATGATGATAATCTCCTGAAAGTTTTCGGCTTCCCATCGACACGCAATCACCGGAACGCTCGCCAGCGTGGTCGTAGGGAACGCCCCACCGTCCGGTGAGCGCTCAACTGTAGTGCATTTCCATTCAGGTCCGCAATTGCAGAGAGTGGACTGCTTCAGCAACTCGAAAGGGTGAGACGAAGCGGCCACAGATCGGTGACTCTCGCGCAATTTGTTCTTTTCAGTCTGCAGGAAAACGACTTGCACGATGAACTACGTGTATGCACTTTGTTCTACGGAGCGTCGTAGGAACGATTTCATATGCTCGTCGCATAAAGCCTCAGCTTGTAGACTCGTTTGCGAGATCACAAGTTGGTCCGCTCTACCTGCATGAGGTTTTCACGAGCAAGTCAACAAAACAGACAACAGTCTACCTCGCATGGTAAGATGCACTTCGTATAATGTAGCGATGCAACCGATTCGGTGCGCAGCGCATTCGGTAAGCAGCGCACCAAAACCTCTTGGTGCGCTGCTTCCGTAGTCATTCCAGGCACACAGTTTTCGACCAGTGTTTTCTTTTTTTTCTTTTTTTTTCTTTCTCGAGTATCAGACGATATAAAGTTTCGAAGCAACGATTTCTGATCCAGGGGCTGCGCAGTTGCCAACAACTACGGAGAACTCGTACAATGAGGGCGTGTGAATGTCAGGGAGGGGTTCTGTTTTGGGTGTTCTCAAAGTATTTTTTGCTTCCTTGTCTACTTTGAAGTCAATTGTCAGCTACTGGTTTATAATTGAACACCCACTACAGTATAGGCAATGTGAAACAGAGTTCATTCATTGCGCTAAATCTTACATCACCCAAAACAGGATCTCAGAACATCGAAAAAAATGATTTTTCACTCTCTTGGCCTCAGTGTGGTCAAGAGAACAAATAGTGAACCATGTTCACTTTTTGTTCCCTTTCTGCTGAACTACTGAAAAGGCATGTATCTTATCTCAAGGTTTCCTCGAGAACCTACTGTATATAATCCGCTAAGGTGTAAGAGTGGTCCCGGAAGCCTAATAGGGAACGCAAAAGCAGGGAAAGCGAAAGCAGGTATGAAACTCGCCCGTGGTCTGACTTTTGCCTACAACTCAGCACTCTTGTGATAATCCAATAAGAGTTAGCGTGCGTCACGGAACTCAGGCGCCCGTCTCAATATCAGTGAGACTTTGGTTCCAAGATATGATATGGGTATGGAACAGGAACATTTTGGTGGGTGACATTGGTAATATTTGGTAAACACCAGTCCCGTGATCAACTAACTGGTCAGCGAAATGCCTCCGTGCGCTTAACATCTAGGTCTTGCCGACCCCGCATAGAGCCACGTGCCAGCCACTTTGGCCTCTCGAAAGGGCGAGATGAACGGGCACAGGCGCGTGAAACTTCACACCTTGAGCACTTGGGCTTACTATCCAGGGCGAGCGGCGCAGCTCGTAAGCTCGCGAAAAAGTCGAAGCGAAAACCGTATGAAAACGTCCTGCGACGCTGCATGCAACAAAATGCATACGCACAGTTCACCGTGTGCGTCGTTGTCTTGCAGACTAAAAAGAACAAAGGAGGGCAGGAGTCACGCACTGTGGCAGCTTTATCTCACCTTTTCGTGTGACCAGAGCAGTCCACTCTCTGCGAGTGCGGACCTGAACGCTAAATGCACGTGAGCATTTCGCGGACCATTTGATCGCGGGTCTTTAAGCGACCAGGAACGAAAGCATCAACATATTAGGTTGTCCCGTGGGTTTGTGCCAAAGTTCGACTTTTTGTTGTCAAAATTTATTCATCAGCTTCAATATCGGTCAGTCTCTCAACCATCCGACAGGTGTGCAGTCCCACATTCAAAGAACTGGGGAGGTAGTCAGTCGAAATATCGTTCAAGGTCGTTCCTTAGATCATCACGATCGCCGATGTTACGCCAATATGATTTACTAAGGCACCGAAAAGGTGATAATTCATGGGTGGAAGTTCCATGTGCACGATGGGTGGGTGAAAGGTCATCAAGTCCACTGGAATCGGGGAAGTGACGGATGAGCAGCAGGATTTGTCCATTCTCTGGCCATAGATGCGTGTGTGCCATTTTCCATCCCTCTCTTACACGTGGCGATTCAGAAGTTCCTGGTGAATGACGCCTAGCCGATCTCGCCAGACAGCAGCAACAGTGGGTGGAGGCTCCGCTTCCGTTCCGGCTTTGTTGTGCTGTAGCTCAGTTCCCCCGCGTACAGCGATGCGCTGGTGGCTTCACGGTAACAGCGCTACAATAGGCATACAGGCGCGGCATCCTATCTGGATCTTATTTATTGAACATGGACTTATTGTGGAATCTCAAGTCAAGTAATTGTCAGATGCTCTGCTCCTGAAACACCTCTAAAGAATGGAAGGATCTTATGGCTCCCACTTCTGTCAAGGAACCGCCCTTTGGAGGGGCTCAGTTTCCAGGAATGCTCAGCTCTACGACTCTTTAGGATTAGGAGAATAACCACTCTTAGCTGTTATGGTAAAAGAGAGAGCCTGGAAGGTCATTTTCAAGTCCGTACTGACCGATTCCACGGCGATCAGTTTTGTGGATTTCTACGTTTTTCAACTTTTATCTGTACGTTTAAACAAATCGTCTGGAATACGGAACAATTATTTGTAGATTGTGGACAAGCATATGAATTCGTACTACGACGCTGTAAACAACAAAATACATGCATGTAATTCAGGGTCGTTGGGAAGAGAGGGTCACTAAGTACATAGCGCAAGTCACAGCATTCGCTAGGCGTTGGTTCCAAGTCTTGATAAAGGGTATGGAACAAGAACATTATTAGTGGATGACGAGAACTGTTAGCAGCTGATGAGACTCGATAAGGGCTTCAAAAGGGTAAGGTATTCACAGCGCGGGTTACACCGTCAGCTAAGCGGTGAGTCCAGCAAAAGATTTAGAGGTTGGGATGGAGACATCGACGGTGGGTGACACAGAGTGATAAAAAATGATAGGGGCTTATAAGGGACGCTGCCGTCATCGTCGTTGTTCAAGGTGGTGGAGCTTTTACGCTACCAAAGCATAGAGATTCTGGTGATAGAGGCATCGATGACGGGAGGGAGACAGGTAAAAAAGATGAAAAGGATAAAGTCTTCGCCGTTGATCATCTCTTTGGATGCGGCACGCATTCTACTTCCATTCAGAATCGTAGTGGCTTATTGAATGCGATGTGGCCTATACAATGACTTGCGGGGGCCAGCCGATGTACAAGTCAGTGTTTTATCCTCCCAGACGAATCTGGTACCAATTCACCGTCCCCGGAGGGTAGAAGGCTTGGTTGGCCTGGGCGGCGGTCGACCCGGGATTTGAACCCAGGACCGCGCGAGTGGTAAGCGCGCCATTTGTCACTACACTTGTCAGATACTTATTCGGTAAAATGTCGCATATACACAACATATACAGTTACATAGCAGGCATGTGGTAAGCGCACCATTTGTCACTACACTTGTCAGATACTTATTCGGTAAAATGTGCATAACACACAACATATAAGCTACAAACTGGGGAACAGAGCAGATACTTCCACACAATCCACAGTCACTAAGGGGAGGGGTGAGGTCGTATGGACAACTCTTTCCTGAAAAGAGGGGGACGGGAAAGGGGGTGTACCAACCTCCAATTTCCCGCGACGTGGTGCCTGACCCTGCTCTGCTACTTCAGATATGTGGCTGAATCCTTGTCTGTTCGTTGATATAAAGTGATCAATACTGCTGAATATATTGCTGACTGATATATGTAAATTATGGGTAATTTTTTTGAATAGATAGTCAAACTTTGGCATGATCTTACTGAACAAGCTAATGTGTAACTACTGCCAGCCGCTACGGTTCTGGCCGAGTTTACATAGAATTGTTGGCCGCGGCATAGTTTTATTCACCTAACCTTCGATCAGGTCTGCGCATTTTACTTGTAACCACCCTTCTGGGTTTTCCTTGGCCAGACATGACGAATGGCCGTGTAGGCAGCTAGCAACAGAGTTCTTTCACTGCGGCACATGGTTCATCAGACAAAACAGGATCTTGAGACATCGGGGAAAAAATGATTTCTTACTCTCTTGGTCTCGATA
>MU932402.1:0-11525 GCA_036418165.1 Cooperia oncophora | reverse complement strand
AATACTGGACTCATTAAGCTCCCCAGTTATTAACTTGGGAGGATTTTTCCAAAAAATTATAGCATTGTCCCCTCACTTTCCGAGCAACCATTGCTCGAACAACCACTTGTGGACGGGGAAGAAAGAGAGGATAAACTTTCAACCGAGAGGATGTACTACCTAGTTGATATTCTATCACTGTTTAGTTTCGATCAAGTAAAACGTGGAATTGACTTGTGCCGACATCTACACTCCATATCCCAGAAATGGGGAGGGCGTGACTGCGTGCTTCATCTGAACATGGCGTAGGATCAATTTTTCAGCTCCGAGTGCATGTTAAGGATGCGCTTCTTGTGATATCTTTCCATCCAAGAAAACTGTTTTCCTTTCTTATGTGGGAAGAAAACTTGACTGCATCCGTTTCAGAACAGCAATATGCCACCAAAGTCCCAGCCGCTGATGTTTTGTCCAGGCGGAGTTGGCAGCCACGCCCTCTCCATCTGTGGGATATGGAATGTACATTAGCCCACTTCTCATTCAGAGCCATAGATGGCTTTAAGCACCAAGTGATTACCTTCCTCAGTATAACAAGAAGTATAGCCAGGTTGGGAAATCCACGTACCGGCGAGGCAGCAAAGGGATAGTAGAGCCTTTTCATTCCAAGCTCTTCACAATGAGCATTCTACCCTCAGTTCTTCATCTTTTTCAGCATTTTTGAACTGTTTAGCCATCAATCCTGCTGAGCGTCTAGATGATTCAAGGGCGGAGACTAATTTGTAGTTTCCAGGACCAGCTTTTGACATGACTGCAGTACAAACCGAGTTGGACCAGGTGCCTCAACACTCCTACGATCAAGGCAGCATCATCGAATTCAATAACACTATTGTAAGTAGTTTCAAAGGAATAAGAACCCTCGCCTCATTGAACTTGATGATTTCAGTCGTTCGAAGCACGAATTCGAGAAGTTGGAGCACATTTGAAACATACGATGCTCACAGGCGCGCCTCATCTCATTCGCGAGAGGATCATCCACAAAGTGGTGAGAGCTTTTCTGGCTAATCAATGATTTGCTATTTGCTGTGAGATCAGACTAACAATTTTTGATAGGTTCTTGAACGTCACCAACTTTTTATATGCACATTCCGCTCCTGTCGCATGGGCGGAGCCGGCCTCACCATTTGGAGCCATCATGCCTTATGCATGACTGTACCCCTTCCGTTCACTGTCCTATTGTTAGGGAAAAAAGGGGTGCTCCGTTCAAGGGTAGAGCGCCAAAACTTGTTCTGCCCGTAGGGCGAACATGGGACTTGCTTTGACAAAGGGTACTGTTTGCTTCTGAATAAAATTAGAGGTGCACCCTGGTTGCACTGAAGAAAAATGCAACCCAGAGGACTAGACCACGCAAACTGAAACCCTGCTCTATTCACTGTTTTGGGGGACGGACGATTTTAAGGTTAATGATAGTCCTTTGATGAGTTTATTCTAAAATGGCCGTCATCGCGCTGGCAAATAGCCCATGACGAACACAAAAATTTTTCTTTTTTCGATGCAAATTTCAATATGCGATATGCGAACCATAGGGGCGGAGACACTGCCGGGAGGCGGAGTCTCAACAACACTGGACTTGCGAAGTCGGTCCAATGCCTCGCTGAGCACAACAGTTCCTCAGGGACCCATTCTCTTCTGCACTTGTAGTATGCTCTCTGTAGTCTTTGCATACTTATGGAGACCACCGCCCTTAAGAAGTCCTTAATTAATGAAATCAAATATGATAAAAACATAAATCACTGTGAGCTTCTTTTCGGGATTCTTTCACAGGTAAATTTCAGCCGTACACGGATTGCATGGTGGGAAGCGAGATGGTGGACTGGTTGCTGGACTTGTCCGTTTCAACTGGAGCGCATTCGCCCGCCCTTTCAAGGATTTCAGGTTGGACTTTCTCTTGTGGGCATTTTCGAAAGCACTAGGAGGCTTTTATGATGGGTCTCGCAGTGAATGCAGCGCATGCTAATGCAGGAATTCAATGCAGAAAGGAAGATTCCCCACGGAGGTACCCATATAAGCTCTTATCAGAAGATCTGAAACGTTGTAGCACATAAGCAGGTGCAGTTCGGCTTGGTGAGGGCATTTTGCTGGCTCTCATCTATCAGCGTCGATGCCTCTTGTATAAACCTGTGGATTCCTATAGAACTGTTGCATGAGCTTTGTTTACTCTCGACAAGTTTGCAGGACGTACTATGTTGAGACTTGTAGTCTAACAGGAACTAGTAAAACGAACTAGCGTAAGCGCGAGTGCCCCCCTATACCGAACAGCGCCCATAAATAACCGAGAATTCTGCACAAAAACTTTTGTTCTTGCGTTGCGAACTGAGGGAAAGTTCCCGCAAAACGGTGCATGTTGGCGCTTTCTGACAAGTACTTTCGGTAGCGCGTTACGCCCACCCCGGAAAGTTCCACCCCTTCGTGGCTCGTGATACCAAAATGATGCTACTGTATTTTTTTCGAATTTTCATCTAGCGGTGATGTATAGCTAATTCTGCGTATACTTGCATGCAGAGGATGTAAATAAGTGATCGTCATTTCATCATTTTCAGATCAGCGGAATGTGGCAGACCCTCCTCGAGCACAACCTTATCTGTCACGGTATGTTTGTTCTTTCACACTGCATAACTTATGTGTCCTACCTACCTGTAATGCACTGCTATGAGTCCGATCCTGCTCTAGTCAAAATAACCTTATGTTCCCATTGTTCTGCTACTGGTGTAGTGGAGGGGATTCGCGCTGGGGTCAGAGTAACGAAGAGGCGCTGCGTTTTCTTCACGATAAGGATGATTCTATGGTAAAAGCTGAAGTGGTATGTCGTTGATGGGAAGTAGTCCGCTAGCTTTTCTTCGCCTCGTTGCAACAATCACGTCCGCTCAGTATCTAGAGGATCGGTTTTTGGGTGCACGTGCGCCACAAAAACCTCCACGACTCCAAATTCAGTCTATTTCATAGCGCACACAGAAACTGTTTAGAATTCTCTTCACCTTACTACTTCGACGCTGACCTTTCTGAAGACTCAGGAAGGTTCTGTGTGTGCAGATTGTTAGCAATAGGCAATATACACTGCATATAAACACTACTTACTGTCGCAGTCATTTCCCCATGCGGAAGGGATGATAGGGCGCGCGGCACTGCCGAGCGCAGACTTAGGGGCGTTTCTACGCGTTCTGCTTTTCTTTATAATCGCAGTGATTTCTTGAATTGCGATGTGACCTATACAAAAGTCCCTTTTTGAGGCTGCAGCTGATGAAAGAAGCCAGTATTTTGAGTCCTTGTCAGACTTATCTCGGCTACCAATCACCGTGGCTTGAAGGCAGAAGGCTCGCTGCCTGGACGGGAGCCGATTCTGGTTTGCTACCATACCACCTCCATCTCATGCTAACCTAAGCAACAAAGATGTTCCACAGTTAGAGTGGAGAAAGTCTGTTGCCACCCGAGAGCGTTTAGTTGGATGTGGGATACCTGCTGCGGTTACATCAAACATCTACGCCCTCACATGCCCTTCGCGTTTGCCTGATACACACTACAGCGTTGTCGTTAAAGATGGGAGACCCTCTGGAAGTGTCATAGCTGGGGGTGTGGCACGGTCTTTTTTTGCCATCTATGCCTTCTCTGCTCCTTTTGTTGGCTAGAAGACCGGAAGAAAAAAGAAGATGTGTGGTCCATTTATTGGCGTTGAAAAAGGCGTGCTCGTCTAGTTATGTGTACGGTATCTGAAGAATGTTGCGCTCGAGGACAATTGTAATCTGCAAATGAAGAGCGCGTCGGTGAGTTTTCTCTCCAACGCCTGCGTTCTTGCGCACTATCCACTTTGTCACAGCTGTCTCTCCTGAATCAACAAAAGTACTAATGCGTCAGGCACCATCAGACCCACTATAATAACCGTGGACACGCCCTCTCCAACACCCAAATATAACGAAATATGGGCTTATTCAAGTGCGATTACTGCTGCTCAACGCCGCAGTACGCGCTCCGTAAGTTATTACTAGAGTATGAGCTGTAGGCAAAAGTCAGACCCTAGACTCGAACCAGCATCTCCTGCTGACCGAGCGATTGCCTTCACCCGCTTACCTACCGAAAGCCACTCTTACCTCCTGCAGCTCTCGCGGAAATGGGACTGTAACTAGAAAGTAATTTGAACTGGACCGCGGAACCTCAATATGAATTAAAAAGAAATTGGCTCCTTGTGCCCTTGATAATACCTTGAAGCATACTTGATATCGCAAGTGTGAAAAAAAGAACTGATTCCTGGCCTTTTTGGGTTTTCTTAATCTATTCTACTCTGATCTATAGTCAGTACGAATTTTTAGTGACGGGCGAACTTCAATTTGTTGACAAGTTGGTTTGTTATCGTTGGGTAGACTCCGATATGGGCGACCAGTCGTGGCGTGAAATGACCAATGGTATTCCAGGTGAGAAATTTCATTCGGCTTTCTGCTAGGACGCGCCAGTGGGAAACGGGCAAGGAGAATCGTAATTTGCCGCTCCGCCGCGTGCGGCGATGGGCGCGGCGTTTCAACTCGTGTTAACTGTCGACTGGAGCACCGGACTTCATGTAGACCCCGTCATCGTAGACATTCATGACTATTTTCGGTTCTGAATTGCCTGTTGTCGCCATCTACTACCTGGAACCATCGTCATTTGCGGGCGCGACGTCGCACACGCCCACCAGCGCGGCGAATTACGATTCTCTTGTCACATACCCCGTGCCGGTTTACTCTTCCTCTTTGTTACATTACTTACTGTCTCTTCCATTTTACGATTCGACACTGTCAATGATAATTTAGGAAGATTCCAACGTAATGAACCTCGACTGAAAACGGAGGTACCTACTCGAGAAGACCTTGCCAATGCAGTATTTTTTCTGAGCACCGTCGGTCCAGACGCACTCTTCCGAATGATCCTGAAGAAGCTGTTAGTCTTTTCTATGGTTTCTTCAGCTCATAAGCTTAACACCTTCTTTAGTCCCCACGATCGGACACCTGAAGAGCTCGAACTCGTCTATGAGGAACTGCTGCACGTGAAAGCTCTCTCACATCTCAGCACCATGGTGAAGAGGGAACTCGCTACCGTAATCGGTTACGAACACCATACTCATGCAGGTGACTTCCTAGGTGAGCCCTAATTTTTCTTTGCCATATTTCAAACTAACAACTTCAGGTACGGTATTGTTTCACCAAGGCGAGCCTGGCAAGAATTGGTACATCATCTTGCGTGGAAGTGTTGATGTCAGCATTCATGGGAAAGTGGGTTTGAACTCTTTTCAAGTTGCGTTCTAATTGGCCCTCAAGAGGTAGCTTACCTCACTGAACGAACATTTTGTCCGTCACTCAGAATTCTTGCGATATTTGTAATTTCAGTGGACTTTTAATCCGTACGTGCCAAGTTTGTAAGGCGCTGCGTTTATACTTTGCGCGCGGCCCCGTAGCGTAGCGCTTTCCAAGCGCTACGCCAGCGGGCAGTTCGCCGGGGAGAGATGGAATATACGAAATCCAAGCGCTCCAGCGTGCACCAGCGTAACGCTTGGCACTGAGCAAAAGCTGCGGGAAACGCTGGAGAAAACGCGAGGCGTTTACGCTTTAGCGTTTACTTCTGGTGACGCTGGAATGCTAGAAATCATATGCATGCGCGGCCTCTCCCCGGCCACTGCCGCTGGCGTACGCTAGAAGCCGCTACCGCCACACTGCGCCTACGCTGCCGGCAAAAGTATAAACGCAGCCTAATTTCTTTGTTCGGCTTGCGTAAGCTAGGGGCGTGTCAGACAGGGGGTGGCTGGTTTGACGCGGCGCCAACCCGTTCTCCTTCATTACTTGTCGCTCGCTCCGCTTCAACATTGGTGAAGAATTGGCTACCGGCGCGCCAAGCCCAACCCACACCCCCTACCCTCTGGCACGCCCCGCATCCGCAGCGAGCAAGTTGTTAATAGCAAAGACACATTATGAATTCAAAGCATTTTTTCCAATGGATTTTCTTTTCAGGGTGTAGTATGCACCCTTCAAGAAGGCGACGATTTCGGCAAATTGGCATTGGTGAATGATAGTCCTCGAGCGGCCACGATCACGCTTAGGGACGATCAAGCGCAGTTTCTCACAGTGGACAAGCACGATTTCAACAGGTTCACTTTATTTTCAATTTTTTTAATTTTCCTCTCTTCTTTGCCTGGTCACGAACTCAGCCAAACCGAAGATCTCTTCCTTAGGAGATCCTTGGTGATTCGCTACAAAACCCAGTGGCTAATATTCATGGGCAAAAAAAAACTAACACAACAGAACTTGAAATGTTGAAATGGAGTGACCTAGTTTCGCGGCTGCGTTTCCACCAGTAGTGGCCGCTTCAGATAGAAAATCCCCACAGCTGAGTTTATTCCACGCAAAGTCGGGCCGGATCGCGACAATTTTAGACGTCCAGATAAGCATATGTGACATTTTAGGATTCTTCGAGATGTTGAGGCGAACACAGTCCGATTGAAAGAACATGGACAAGACGTGCTCGTCCTGGAGAAGATCAGTTTACCACGAGGAGCTGCCATCGAAGGTGGTCTGTCCAGGGCAATAACAAAAGGCACATGCTGGTAAGCATCACCGTTGATCTTCAGTGCTCAAATCTGTACTCAAAACCTTATACGCTTATTGAAATTATGTGGTACTTTCCATCTTGCGGTCCGCCGCGTGCGAACCAGGGCAACATTATTACGTTCATGGCGAATTTTCTAAAATATGCGACCCAAGCCCGTTTCTCACTGCCTCAGTCATGTTCGCTGCTGACGCTGGGATATGATAGGGGCTGGGTTTGGCGCAACTCCAGCACATTTTCCACCAATTGTTGTCGCTTGAACACTTCTACAGTTGGTTTACGACTAGGGAAGTTGGACTAGGCCCGCTCCAGTACCAACCCTTCTGGAAGTCTCAGAATCCTCAGAGGCTGCTACACACTCTTGTCGAATCTTTTCCCCACATGTCTGCCGTCGAACACAGGTGGGGCAAACTTCTATCAAGTTCCGAGAATAATATTAGGTTGGCGGGAAAGTTCTGTCATACATTTTTGAACCCAAGTGTTCAACTATTCACCTGCTGAAGAGGGGCTAACCGGTAATGTGGGACCAATTTATAACATTAGGGATTGGACCTTTATCTCATCATTGTCACTGAAGGCCCTCCTGCTCGATCCTTATTCTGCATTATGGACAAGAATGTTATCCGCTACCTTCAGCACCGACCCCTTCAAGCGCTTCCTTAAACTATTTCTTCTACCACCCTGGCGCCAGCATGGCAGCTGTCGACGCCGAAATAATGGAGCCTGCCGGAAATGGCGAAAAATGTCCAACAGGTCAATCAGACAAATCTTCCACGACGCTAGCTCTTCAGAGCGGCGGAGAGCCTACGGTTCGAATGACGAAGTGAGGTTTGGGAGTACCTGTAAACTCAGCTCTAGATAGCGGTGGGTCGGGAAACTACTGGATGAAGAAGCTGCCTCCTCGGTCAATCCGTACGCAAGGCAGCTACGAGATCTGAAGCGAATCGTCAAGCAGAGGGCAAAATCCATCGGCACAGTCCGTCTTCAACGTGCTGGTGCAGCACACCCCGTCAAAAAAAGTTCGAGCCGTACTTCATGCAATAGAGCTGGATGGCTCTTAATCCCCTTGCACGCGTGTAGTCAAGACAAATTGCTCTTCCTTACTGCTTTGCTGTGCCTCCCGCGTAATTAACCGATTACAGCCGAGAAAAACCTCCACGACTTTAGCCCAAGTCAAAGTTGAGATGATGTCCAACTTTGCGTCGCGCCGGCGTGCATTGTTAAGCGATGGCATCCACGAACTGTCCAAAAACTGGCAAGGATCTCTCAATAACATTGCTGTATAATTTTGATCTTGTACGCCTCTCTGTAAAAAGAAAGTCTAATTTGAAAAAAATGTGACAGAACTTTCCCGCCAACCTAATATAATTTTGCTGCACCACCAGCTTGGAAGGGGAGGAGCAATCCAGGAAAATCGCTTTTTTCCACACAAACTTCCATGTAATCGCGACCTCCGAACCAGTAAGCCGCAAGTAATGTGTAATATTAATATTTAATATTATATCAATATAACATTTTTTGAAAATGTTTTTTATTCTTTATAATATTTCCTAAAATGTTCTACCTTCAAAAAAAAAACTTTTTGTAGACCGTGGGTGCATTGTAGTGGGGGTCAAAATGGGATGGTTTTTGATTTGAAACTGATAGAGATTTTACCATTCGTTCCGGCGCCTTCATCTATGAGACTATACTTGGTAAAAATAGGGGCGGAGAAATTGGTCAACTTTCATTTTTTAAGTTTTGGGAGATTCAGGGTGATTGCGGTAGAGGCAGTAGTGAAGAGGTGTCGTGCTACAAGTCAATTCTCTTCTGTTCTGTTCATCCTGAGCAAGGATGCTTAGGTTAGGTTCGAAAGCTCCATACAGGCTCCAATAAAGCCGGAGACGACTCAAGGGACTGTAAGGTCTTACTGAATGAGCCAACAAAAATGAAAGAATCTGATAATCTGCAATATTGAGATGTTCTATTAGTACTTTATTCGAATGAATTACTGACTTTTTCTAGCTATTCGGTGATGGCAGGATTGGCAGAGAAGATGCTTGAATACGTATTGGAGACGCGAGTTGATGCGCAGGAGGATGGAGCAGAACTGGACGTGTTTCTCGAGGACCTCGTGCTTACGCATATCATTTATCTACCCACCAACACCCTCTGCAACTACCTCAAACACTATTATACAAGAGCGGCCGAGGTGAGAACAGTTTTCCTGGTTATGGGGGAGAAAGGAGGGAGAAGGGTAGTCAATAGCTCTGGAGGCAGTTATGTGCGTGTTTCTGAGGTTAAGTCATGGGCCGAATTTAGCCCGGACCAACAAAACCTTCCATCCTGCTGGTGTCGGCAACTAGATCCCAGACTCGCATTGATTTTCATAGTGAAAACACATATTATTTCTCGACTTATTCCATGCCATTACAACGAACATATTTATCGCTTTTGTCCGCGCCAAAGCTAAAGGGCGTGACCTATGAGTGGGCGGGGTATGGGATATGACGTTGACACCTTGAGCCTCTGTTTCTTAAAAAGGAATAGCTTTCAGCTGAAAAAAAGGTGAAGGTCAATTTTTCATCGTAGCTACTTCTAGTCGAGATCTTGAAATCAGGAGCAAAGGAGAACCTTTCATTGAAACCGCAAAATTTTTTACTATACACTTTGAGGGCGGAGATGGTGTAGTGACAAGTGGGGCGCTCACCATTCGCGCGGTCCCGGGTTCGAATCCCGGGTCGACTCCCGCCCAGGCCAACCAAGCCTTCTACCCTCCGGGGACGGTGAATTGGTACCAGATATCGTCTGGAGGATAAAACACTGACTTTGTAACATCGCTGCGACCGCAAAGCATTGGTATAGCGCCACATCGCATTCAATACCACTACGATTCGTAATGGAGTAGAATTGCGTGCGGCCGGCCCATGCCCCCAAAGGATTGACAACGGAAACCTTTATCCTTTATGCCTTTATACACTTTGTGCCTCTATTTCGTTTTTCCGATTTTTATAGCATTTTTAGAGAGCAAGAGCGGCTTTCCTCAAAGTCATGACACATAATTATTCAGCCTACTACAATCCAGTACCAGGGCACTGGACGATCTCGAGCAACGAATTTCAGCCAAACGACGAGTTGTCTCCTTTCTGTGGCTCTGGGTAAATACTCTAGGAATCCACTATTTTCTTGATCCTGCAGCAAATGCCTTTGTTGAGGTGAATCTTCTTTGTGACGTCACTGTAGCTAATTACAAGCCCCGCAGTACCAAATATGTTTCTTTTTCAGAGTTATATTGCCATGTACTGGAGGATAACCGTAGCTTACCAGGTTTGGGTCCGATAATTGTTCGACTGACAGCTTTACGTGACTTGCGAGAGGAGGCACGCCGTACCTTAGCCCGACATCCAGCAGTTGTTCTTGAATGCGGGGTGCTCTCCACAATGGCACCAGCACCAAGTCCTGTTTTGCCTAGCGACATCCTGTGAAGTCAGATCTATTGTTCTTTGCTATATTCATGAAAATGTCTTTTGAGGCAATCAGATCATTCCTTCCGTCGATACCACAACTTTATGCCTCACAATACGGGATGATAAGACGGCGAAGGAGATCGGTGAACTGGCGTCCGATACTCGCCATTCGGAGCTCAGCATCACGACGAATTGGCTTTTTGGTATAAGTGAAAAGCCAAGCGGAGGCGGTTTTATAGATGCTGAAGCACGTAGTAATATTCGTGTTCTCACAACGACGATGATCTTTGTGAAAGGGTAACAGGTCCTTGGCGTACGGGTACGCACACAGCCGGAGCGCCGTGAGGTGCGGGTTCAACTCCGCATCAGAATTCGACTTTCGCGCCATAACTCGCGATTCTTGTGATAGACATTCCGAAGCGGCGACTTGCGCGGCGTAAAACAGCGTTATCAGCATGACATAGAATCGTCGAAGTTAATTGAGGAATTTTTAGCGAAGCAGTCGGCAGGGAGGGGAGTGGTAAATTATCGGCATAAGCCGTTTGAAGACTCTTATGAGGAAGTGCCTCTGTTAGACGCACTGTTTGCGGCTTGAATCTTTCAAGTTATGGAAGCAGGGCACGTCCTTCCTGGGGGGATTCCTAGCAGAGGGGAGCGGGTGGTATTTGGTACCTGGGAGTAGGGGGTCGTATTGCCTTTGGGAGAAATCGGCTGCGTTAAGGTAACTTTTTCCGGTCATTGTCTTTTCGCTTCTGATATGTACCTCTCCCCCTCCCCTCTTCGGCAGCAGAAATTTGGTGACTGGAAAACTTTTGGTAACTTACAAAAGGTAACAGAGATAAGAAGTTGATAAAATCTAGTTAACCAGGGATTTGGTAAAGAGGGATGGGGAAGGGGTCGTACCGGAGGAAAGAATCGGGGTGTTGGAGGGAGGGGGGGGGAGTCGTACATTCCGAAATTTTTCCACGGTACAGAGGCAGGACGTGTGTTTGGAAGCGCCCAGCATTCAAACATAAAGGTCCCTTGAACACTGGACAGGCCATATTCGCATCCAGCACCAGCATTTATGAGTCTCATCTCGCTGTCCGCCCTGCCCATCTTTATTCTTCTTGATCCGGCTGAACTTTCAGAAGCCATTTTTCATATTCAGAAATATTTTCAACAAAAAATTTTTCAGAAAAAGTTGTTTTCTATGACGGCGATGTGAGCATTCCGACGATGTTGTCTTTAAACAGCAAGCTATACGTCGTGAGCAAAGATGAAATAGACTCCTTGGTGAGTGCCGTGCTTATTACTCATTTATTATTTACTTACAGTCTTGTTCGCTGCGGACGCTGAGGCGTGTCAGGAGGTGGATTTAGCGCAGTGCCCGCCAGTTTTTGACCAATTACGGTCGCCTGCTATTAGGGTGTCCACAAAGTTCGTTGGCCATTCGTTTTTTGCAGAGCTTATGAAGATAACTCACCAAGTTGAACTTACCGG
>MU932400.1:0-13533 GCA_036418165.1 Cooperia oncophora | reverse complement strand
GCGATGGTAGATTAGAAAAAAATGGAAGACTATTAGCTTGAAATGGATCCAGTGTCTTACAATCAAATGCAGATTGCACGCGCTGCGCGAAACCCTTAAAGCAGCCGTTCAGACTTCACATTGACGCGCGTCAACGCTACCATTGCAGCTGCCTCCTCAATGGTGTAGACAGGAACGCAGCCATATGCGGGTATCGATTGTCGCTGGCCGCGTGTTCCGGGAGAGTATAGAAGATTAGGAGGGTAACAGACTGTCTGGTTAGGCGACGCGTACCCACCCTTCCCTCTTCTCCTATACTGTCTTAGAGAAGTAGCGGCCAGCTCTCATACACGTCCATGGCTACGTTCCAGTCTGTGGCATTGAAGCGCTGTTGCAGGTGTCGACGCGCGTTACTGCAAACTCTGAACGCTGCCTAATCCTACGCGCCTTATCAATCCCGGAATCACGCCTATACCTCTGAATAAGATCCCGTATACACGAGCAGACACTTTCCTTGACAGCCGGCTGCATTTACCCCTCCCAGTCCAAAACTGATGGTGAGTTCGGCCGCTATCTGGCCGCATTACTGCTACATATTCCAGATAAAAGAGGTCGTATTTTAGTCTGTGAGGGTGTCGTACAGATTTCCGGAGGATATCGGCGGTATTTGTGGAAGCGTGCGTATAGGGGGAAGATCGATGATTCCTGCTTCTTCCGCATTCTTATGCTGAATCGTAGGATTTGCTCCGTCTACCCCGCTCGCGAGGACACCGGCGGCAGTGCTGAAAGGAGTCGGGAAATGATAGAGCAAAGTGGTGGGGAAAAAATGTGTAGAGGGGTCATGTTTAGAAAGTTCCACTACCCCAATAAAGAGTAGTATTCGCAATCGACACCGGAGCTTTCATCGGCCGTGAAGCTAATTGGAGGAAGCAGATATTTGTAGCGGTTCTTTCGCGCTTTGGTCAAACATCCTGCCACAATCTTCCCTTCCACAGTCCTTCTAACCTGCAGAAGGGACCCACGACTCCATGGGTAGCGCAGGGGAGGATAACCGTGGGAACTCCTCGAGTAAAAATAGTGGTCAGCACTAACCAGGGATCCGTAGTTTCACCACACACTCTGCTGTGTTACCAGCATCGTCGAACGCCGTGTAGACAACATCGATATCCGAGGTGATCATTCGACCAGATGTGAATCCAAATGGTTCTACTCGCATGTAAGCAACCTGAAATTATATGAATTTAAGGGCAATAGGGAGAGATCTAAATATCATTACCTTAATGGCAACAGGGCGAGATCATGGCAACTACAAGAATTACGAACAATTACACGGAGCATGCTTCAAATGCAGCGCCTTTTGTATTTAATTTATGCTGACTGATATCATGAAGTTCCTCACTCACTCCCTTCCGCTTTACCTCACCTTGTCTCATCATAGCGAATCGCGTTTTATCGACCGTTCTGCATCTGTTTCTGCAATGATATCGGATCTCAGAGTACAGCTTTTGGAAAGATCGGCGTTCAGCGTCATTGCATTTGCGGCGCTGAGTCCATTTCCAAACCAACACTAAAAAAATTGCAGTTAGTCAAGAACGGAAAATTTGTAAATTTTGAACCAATTCTAGACGGTAGTTTTTCAAAATGGCAAAGAAAAGCAACGTTAGCATTAAGGCATATACTGGAAACGAGTGGATTCATTTATAATTCTATAACACATAGTCTTCGAGTGCCCCGCGAGATGATAAGCAAAACTACTGAAAACAGCCTCATAATGTACGACATCAATTGATCTTGCACTGGAAGCATTTGTCATGAAAAAATAACTTAGAAGCGGCTCAGCCGCCCAATCGCATCGGGCGTCATATTTCTCATATCACTGAGTTGGAGTGTAGTGCACTAACGGTTGCTAAGACTCGTTTGCACTCATCGTAGACGTTGCTAAACGAACAGTTAGCCACCCCGTATGCAACTACCACCTTCCCCACCAGTGCATGGTATAGGACGGAGATGCGCTTCAAGACAAATTTACGCAATCAGCTTTATTATCGTTAACCAATTCCGCGCTAACTGTCACCTGCATCACTCGCCTCTCTTCTGCAAAGGCGTACAATATCCTGCTGAAACTATGGAATACAGAGTTCGCTTACATTTAAAACAAGGACTATAAGTACTCCATAATATGACAGTGCAATTTCAAAAAGAACGAACTAAAGTGCGAAAATCGCCCTGCTCCCAAACGCCAGAACCCGACGTTACTTTTCAACCCAATAGCAGTTTCATCTGTTTCCTTTTTTTTCTATGAGATATTTGTATTCTGTGCCTAACAACGTGTTCTGATAACTTCGGAGCATGAATAAGATGCCAAATAGACCGTATGAAACGGCGCAGAGAGAAAAAAGTATGACACACCATGTGTGTCACGCGGTCCGGAACGTGTTAAACTCTTTTTCCAGTAGTGGTAAATAGGAATAGATAGCCAATGATCATAATGAGATATCGAAACTTCCTCATACGAACCTGTAGATGTGCAGGTATCTCATGCGAAAGAGTCATTGGAGCTAAACATCCCAGCAAATCGAATCGAATACATGGATTTCCCTCGTACTCTGCTACTCCGAGCAGAATGTAACGAGCACGGAGAGGTGGTGTGAGTTCGAACTGATGCATCGCGTTGTGATTACCGGACGGTGTTTCGAATTCCTAGAATTTTTCGTCAACTAAACAAACCATAATGGCAACATACATTCACCTCCAGGGAGGGTCTTCGTCATGTGCGGTGTGAATCGGTCCAGAGCTGCAGTAGCATGCCACTTTCTTAGCCCAAAGTGTAAGAGCACAAGGCTGGAGTGTAGTGACACCCAGGTTCGTCTGGCAGTGCGGCAGCATGGATTAAGTAATGAGAAGACTTCCGGGTGCCACTACCCTCTGGCCTTATTCCCGAGCACTTTTGAGCGAAGAATGTGGCAGCCTACTGCTAGAGCTGTGGACCCATACATCTCGCACATGGCAAGGACTAGAGTCCATGGAGGTGAACGTAAAATTTGTTTTTGATAACAGTGGCACTATTCACCCTTTACTGCCCCAACCATCCAGAATTGAGCCAGTTTTGACCGACTTTTTTCTCCGTGGACAGATTTGGCTCGAATGTTGTCTCCTGGGATAGTTTGACCCCTGGAATACGAATATCACATTTGCTCGGCCCGGATCTTCCTGCCGCCCGTGCCACAAGCGCCGGTGATTTGGGGAATTGCGGCAACAGCGCCTGTAGCGTGGGTGCTAGGAGGGTTCACGCCGAGCGGATGTGATATTCGTGTTCAGGAGGTCAGACTACCCCTGGGAACAAGTTTTCAGCGAATTTGGTGATTTAGGGTATTTTGGCGGGCGCCATGAGGTTTCGTGCCGAGCGGATGTGATATTCATGTTCAGGAGGTCAAACTACCCCAGGGAACAAATTTTTAGCCAATTTGCCAGCAGAAAAAGTCGGTCAAAAACTGGCTGTTTTTGGAAGATTGGGGCAGTAAAGGGTAAATAGTGCCGATACAGTGCTGCAACAACTCTGTCGAGAAAGCTTCACAACCATTACCTGTCCATCAGTATATTCTAAAGATACAAAATTCATATGAACCATACAATACTCACAACTGGGTAAGTATCGTAGTTCTGGCTGAACTGTGTCTTGTAGAACAGCTGCATTTTTGTCACATGGCCCCTGAGATAGCCGCTACCAGCCACACCAGCCATACGGAGCGTCGTCAATGTATAGATTCTGAACACAACAGATAACATGATAGCAGAGCGTCGTCAATGTATAGATTCTGAACACAACAGATAACATGATAGCAAGGAACGCAATTACCAGTTAGCAAGTGATTATAGCGATTTTTGAACTATTTTTCAACTATCGGAACAAGAAAAAGGCATTGATGCTAACCTTTAGTAAATTTGATTGAGAACGAACTGCACGCAGACAGAAAGAAAGACAGACAGACAGGTACATAGGAGGGTACAAGGACAGGCACACTGGATGACTGGCAGAGTGACTACTGGGAGACGGACAGATTTGACAATAATACAAAGGAAAGAAGCTACCATAGACAGGCCTACGCGTGACAAGCCAGCAGTGTCAGGCGAGGCAGACGACTACAGACAAAAACAGATATAGGGTTGACAACAGACTACAGAGAGAGATAGATGACTGCGAAAGCTGAGAGATATGCAGAACAACTGAAAACGAAAAAAAAATCGAAAAAAAAGGAACTGGTCTAACACAATAATTACAGCTATGAGAGATCTATTTTTATGAATGAAACGAACTGATAAATGCCTGAAAAGTACCTCTGTAGATCTACGCTCAAGAAAATGAAAGCGTCCTTTGGAGCCGCACCAAACCAGTTGACGAGAGTCGTGCCTGAAAATAACTAGGGGGGGGGGGGGCAGGATACGTTCGAAAGCCTATTAGAAATGCCCAGGTCGAATTGCTATGCAATGTCAGTTTAGGATGAATTGCGTATGACCCTGTGGTCCCTGGGGTTCATCAGTCATCGAATTTTTTGTGTAGTTTTTAATACAAAACAAACAATAAACACAATATACAAGAAAAATTAGAATGAAGTGGTTATCCTGTTCACACCGTTCATTTGCCCATCTCCACTAATACTCGAAAAAGGGTCATATTTGAGGCGATTTCGAACAACTAAGATGAAGCTCGAAAATTTGCAATCTCGACTTTCACTTACCTTATGGGGTTCATAGCCCCAGTTGGTGCTGTCCGAATTATCCGCAAAAGCTCCATCTGGAATGAATCCGGACGAGATTCCAACGTCCTCGCTGAGCACACAAGCAGCACCAAGAGCGCACTGGATGGATGCCGACGGGAACGGACGATATCCTGAAAAAATACCAGGAGTAGTTTATTCAAGGATGTGGCTCATGTGAGTATAACAGTCCTTTTACCAGGAGTAACCAAATGCTATTACCTTTTCTATTGCAAGAGTACTTGGCAACGGCTCCTTCTTCTACACTATTGAGTTCAATGGAACCGTCATCTGGGAATCCTGGATCGACGCAAACTGGTCCTGAAGCTTTACATGCTTGACAAAACTTCTGATTTGAGAATTACACTCCGAGAGTCAGAAAACAGAAAGCGTTTTACTGCTAAGTTACAAGGAAATAGAACTTCTGACTATTGAACAAACCTTCACAGCGCAAATCTCCAAGATCCCACGAAGCGTCCACGCCACATCGAACGCTTTTATCGCCAGCTGATGATTTGCCAACCAGTGAGTATGGTGGACGACAAGTGAATGTCAGCGTTGATCCAACCTTGAACGATTTAGAGAAACATTAGATGCCAAATTTTTCTGTAAGAAGGCCATATATTTGAGAGAGACATGGAGGCAGTGCTGACACTGCTGTAGGGCCAAAAAAACTGACTCAGTGCGGCTTGGTGGGGGACCCCATGGTACTCAGTAAGCCTTGAACCTTTATGAAGAAACTGTAAATTCCTGCACGATCGAAGTGGCCTCACTCACACATTTGGGCCTCTCCCTTAAGTGAACCTGTTATTGTCAATTATGACATTATGACGACAGGAACTACTTGAAAGTTGCAAGAGCGCCAGCCTCCGAGCCAAACAGCTCTTAAAATTCCCTGTCACCATGCAGTACTCACCGTAAGAAGTTTATGGATTATAACTATTACATTAATAGAAAAAGCCTCTAAAATGGCCATTCTTTATTTGATGCGGTTCACATCATGCTCTCAATCAAATTCGTGGTAGTTTCGAATACGATCGGCGTTAGAAACAGTCACGGCGAGGATGAATCCATGTGCCTCCACGTGTATTTATTCTTCCAGACTAGTTGGAAACCAGTTTAGTCAAAACCCGGGAGAAAGGTGAAACTTTACTGGGCCAGAGAGAGTTTTATCCGAAATTTCTAACTTGACCGTACACGTGTAAAGCGGTGCCACTTGCCACTTGACCACCTCCGCTATAAACCTAGCATGATCACCTGGTGTCTAATTGCTTATTTAATCATGAAACCAACCTTGTAGCTGCCATGATCACCCTCGTAAACCGCGCCGGCTAGAACAGGAGGTGGTCCACAGTCCACAAATGGGCAATCAGCTGGTGGACCAGAAAGCCAGTACTCTCGACCGTCTGGTTGCGGATCAAAAACGCACTCACGGAATGACGCCAAGGGTGAAGTTTTGTTCGTGCTGAAATAAATGGCTACGATAAGTTCATAAATGCTCTGACTTAGGAAGTATTCATAGTAATAATAGCGAAACTGCACCAACCAGGTCTATTCTCTGCTGTGTGCAAACTATTGAAACGTTTTGACCATAGGCAATGGTGCTGTTCTCCGGTGACACGAACAAACCAACGGCGGAGTTATTCTTGAGCCCTTGACAGGTAGCTGCTGAAAAAAAACGATAATTTACGACCTTTAACGTTACAATTAATTGCCAAATAAAGTACGGAGCCTAGAACTGGACAGTTAGAACTTTCTCTGAGGAAACTCTGCTTTTGAATTTACTTGAACACATCAGGAACTGTAAAGAAAAAATGGCAAAAAACTAACGAAGGCAAAACGGTGCTGTGCCGTTCCAAGAACCGTCCGATAAGCACTGCAAAAAGTCTGGTCCCATCATCTGAATACAAATTAATTACGCGCTTGGTAAAAGCAGACAAAATAGTAGAAGTAGATGAGGAACCTGATATCCGAAATCGCACTGGAACTGAACCACCATAGGGTAGCTGAACTTCTTCAGTGCACTCAACAATTTTCCATTATCCGGTGACTGAAGCGATGGGCACGTTCGTGGTATACACGTTTTGTTGAACCTATAAAAAGGTGCAGAGAAATGGATAAAACTCGGAATACGACAGCCTTAAAGGCAGTGAACACGACTGTTCGAGGCGGGCCGTTATTGCCACTGTCGTTGCTGGAAGGGCTGCGAGAGGGTGTTTGGCCACGTTCCACTCAGCCCTTTCAACAATGGCGTTGGCGACAACGGCCAGCCACCAGCGATTGTGTTCACTACCTTTGAGTAAAGACCGAGTTTTCTGAAGCAATATACCGAAAAGGGAGTCAGGTGAGTTTGGCGCTACTCGTACCCCGGCGTTGACTGCCTATGCTAGTCTTTGTTGACAGTCTGAAGGCCGGTTTCTAGCCTGCTTCAGTCTTTAAGCCAGTCTTGAATCCCCACGACTGATCCAAATGTGCTCAGCTGTTTCTGAACGGCGTTTGGGTCCTATCAAGAGACATAGTCAAATCTGCTACCTAGACGGTTCTTGGATAGGATTGTGAGTTAAAAGGAAGTTTATCCCTGATGGCACACGTCCGTGCGCGAAGTGAGCTAGTCCACAGCATTGGAATGTGTAGTTGATAACGTCGCAGTCACTCGAGGCGAGGGGGTGTCGGTAGGGTGCAATGAGCTCTCCTCTGGCTACCATGCTCTATTAATGGTGGTCGATAGTGGTGAATTTAGGGAGAAAACACAAGTGACGTAACGCCACTTGTGTATTCTTGGGCTGCGCTCATTCCTTCTCCCTTGAAACCGCCACGACTAACTGCGACGATATCAAGTTAACTACCAATTGTGCGCTTCAATGAAGCTATTGGCTTGCGATAGTTTTTGACTCTTATGTCTTTGCCTGCCACTCGATAGCACTACGCACGCGACAACGACGCTACACAGCCAAGTGCACGGCTATAGTGAAGCATCTGGGTGGGCGTACGGCCTATGAGATGATTGTAGCGTGGATCGTGTACCAAATGACGGACCAAGACAAGATAATCAAGCTATCACAAGCCTCTAACTTCATTACCGCCCTGCGTCGATGACAGGAACACGTGTCAACTCGCTTGCGGACTGTCCGTGACTCAGGCAACTCTCTCCGAGAGGGAGAAGGGGCGGGTTCAAGCAGCGCGTTTAGTGTAAGCACTCCCAAGACATCGAAGAAAGTGGGGAATGAACACTCAGGTATGCCGATGGTTGCTGTCGTATAGGTCTCTGATCGTGCGGCCTCGACGCAAATACGGCCGCTTTAGCGAACGCCAACGAGGCCAGCCGACAGTGTTGCTTTAAATGTCAAGGCTTGAAAAAAATTTCAATTCATGATAACGACCAACTTAATCACATCCAGAGGGTGCTCGCCGGTCTCTCCTTCCTTCAGTTCGACTCCACCTTGCCCATTTACGATGAACAAATCGTAACCTTCACGACAGGCACACTGGAAATTATGACACTGGCATTAATGAATGCAAATCAACCAAACCGCAAGGGTGCGTAATAAGAAGTGGCAAGCAACCGAACAGCTAAGTAGGGGATAAGAAGTGGCCGAACTGGACTAATTTTTTGCTTCCACAAGAGAAGCAATTTCAAGCGCTTTGAATTGAACATCAACGGTGTTCATTGAGAGAAAAAAGAGGGCAGAGTTCGGTTAAATGGAGGATGGAATAGTACTCTGCTAATGGTAAGCTTGTATATTCCCATTGTGAAGACCTGTAAATTCCTTGAACTTGGAAGTGGCTACACACAGTTTCCCTCCTTAAAGACAGCCCCCGCGCTCAAGTAGTACATGGTCGTCCTTCCTTGGGCAGGTAGTTCAGCCCCCAAGCTAGATACTATCTCACTCTCGCGACTCCTCAGCGAGCGAGAAGCGAGCTAGAACCGCTCAAAAGTTCTAGTTCTAACGCCTGCTCAGTTGGACCGCCTCACTAGCTAGCTGCCCTCTGACGGAGAGCCGCTCAGTTGTTCCTTGTTGGGACGGCAGTCATTAATCGGAACTGCATGTATTTTTTGCTGACCGCGCTCGTGCTCGTAAATTCTGCTCTCCTTTTCATCACATTTTATTCGATTACGGGAGCACGTACAGTCTAACAGCAAACCCATCTTTTAGGTAAATCGCCGTAAAAACTCTACGGAATGATTGCAATTTCTGTGGTTTTGCAAAGCTCGACTCACTTCAACGTACACTCTAAAACATGCTCGCTACCGTAACCCTAAGTTCGGACGCCGGCTTTTTAAATGTTTCCTTTTCTTTTCAAGAGTTTTTCCTCTATGTTTCTGTTGTTTTTTGTTTTCTTTTCTTCGCATTCGATGATATTCACTACTGGGAGATGTGACAAAGTGATTTTTTGTGAGCCAGGGCTGCAGAGACCACAGGGAAGGTGTGACTGTCAGGTCGCGATTTTGTTTATGGTGTTCTTGAGGGCTCTTGTTTCTTTTTTCCTTCATTGAGGAATTACTTATCAGCTACTGTTTCATAATTGATCAGCAATTATCCTTGACACTTTTATCGCGGGAGCTGTCTTTAACAGGAAATGTAAGCTTTCATAGCGTCTGGTAAAGCGAGGGAACTTTCTAGATAAACTAAACTTACGGAGTAACTGCCGCCCAAAAGCTGCAAAATTGACTCCCCCAAAATGAACCGAGGCCACCCAAAGAGGCGCGTTAATGTTTTCTACGGAATCACAGGCAGCCAAAAATGTTTATAGGTTAGCATAGGAAACGGCGCACAACCTTACTATGAATCTTGCATTCCGTTAAACATCTTTCTTGTGGCTGCCAAAGAAGCTCGACGCACTTCACTACACCCAAAATATGCACGCTACCGTAACCCTAAATTCGGACGCCGGCTTTTTAAATGTTTCTTTTTCTTTTCAAGAGTTTTTCCTCTATGTTTCTGTTGTTTTTTGTTTTCTTTTCTTCGCATTCGATGATATTCGCCACTACTGCGGAAAGTAAATGGTGACAAAGTGATTTGTGTAGCCAGGGCTACAGAGACTACAGAGGAAGGGTGTGAATGTCAGTCGCGATTTTGTTTATGGTGCTTTCTTGTAGGCTCTTGTTTATCTTTTTCCCGTCTGTCATTGGAGGAAATAGCTTATCAGCTACTTGTTTTCATTAAGTTGATCCAGCAGATTCATCCTTTGTACACTTTTAAGTCACGGGAGCTGTCTTTTAACGGAAATATGTAAGCTTCAAGTAGGGTCTGCTACTTAAGCGAGACTTTCTAGATAAACATAAATCGTTAACGGAACAGACTAAACTGCGGGCTCAAAACAAAAAAAGTTTCGACAAAATTTAGTCCTTGCCAAAATGCCAACCAGCACAAAAGACGTTAAATTTCAGCGAATTACCAGAGCCAAAAATATGGTAGACGAGAAACGGCGCCACCCAAACTTAGTATGATTCCCTTGCTTAGCTTTACACTTTCTGTTGCGTGCAAAAGCTCGACGCACTTCACTACACTAAAACATGCTCGCTACCGTAACCCTAAGTTCGGACGCCGGCTTTTTAAATGTTTCCTTTTCTTTTCAAGAGTTTTTCCTCTATGTTTCTGTTTTTTGTTTTCTTTTCTTCGCATTCGATGATATCCACTACTGGGAGATGTGACAAAGTGATTTGTGAGCCAGCGGCTACAGAGACCACAGGGAAGGTGTGACTGTCAGGTCGCGATTTTGTTTATGGTGTTCTTGAGGGCTCTTGTTTCTTTTTTCCTTCATTGAGGAATTACTTATCAGCTACTGTTTCATAATTGATCAGCAATTATCCTTGACACTTTTATCGCGGGGAGCTGTCTTTAAACAAAAATATGTAAGCTTTCATAGTGTCTGCTAAAGCCGAGACTTTCATAGAAAACATAAATTACGGGTTAACTTGCAAAGTGCCAAAATGATCCCCAATTAACCCGAGCACCCAAAAGAGTTAATTTTCGAGGAAAACAGAGCCAAAATGTGGTAGAAGAAACGGCGCACACACCTTATATGATCCTTGCTTGTTAACACATATTTGGTCACAATGACCGTTATACTTCATACATTCGTTCACATCAGCACACGACGACTTCTGACATCCAAGGAGCTCAATCTAAATGATTTCAGTTGATAGAAAAATTTTAGAAGAATCTTCTGAACTCTGATACTACCCAAAGAAGAAAGACCGAAGTAGAAACGTGCACAGAATGCCCGTGAATTCCCATACTGTCGCGATGACGCACGTAGGCGCAGTTACCATTGCATTGGCCGCCTCCAGGTGCTGTAGACGGAATTCAGCCGTAGACGGGTAACGATTGACACTGCCGGCTTGTTCTTCGAGGGAGTATGGGATAATGAGAGTATGGGATAATGAAAGGATAAACGCTGCCTTTTCACTGCGAATAGGCAACGCCTACCATACTGTTCTCCTATACTCTCTCAGTGGAGTGGGGACCGGTGCCAAACGATATCCGTCTGAAGCTGCCCGCCCGTCAGCACTGGAGTATGGTTGTTGCCACACATTACACCACGTCGACGCGCGTCATTTTGAAATCTGAATGCTGTCCTGGCTGATTTCGAAGGAATTGAAGGCTTACGGCAATCAGTAGCAAGTATTTGCTACTCTGAGCATCCTTTTTGACAACCCCAATTTCGCCATCTGTGGAAAGTTCTACTCCCGCAATCAGCGGTCTATGAACCATTCAATACGATTAAAACTTGCGGAGCTCACCTTCATACATGCCCCTGACTTGAACGAAGCCACGGAAACCTCGAGTATGCGAGATTCGATTGAGTAGGGGAGGTCGAAAACTTCACCAGAGGACGAAGCGCTGTTTACAGCGAACTCCTGGAAAGCTTATTCGATCTTTGACGATATCCAACTTCATAGAGAGTTTCTGATCATCATTTTAGTGCATGTGGGAGCTATCCATACGGAAAGTCCACCGACTCACATTCTTTCCATCGACCGATAATTCACGAAGTGGCAGCCCCTCTTCTTCGCTGTAGCGGATACGGATCGAAGTTACTTCTCCCTCAGCCATCTTTTCGAACCTGCAACGTCAAACAATAGCGATCACTCATTGATAAAGACATTGGAAGTAACTCACCTTATCTTTTCAATAACTTTCGGAACAGTGAAGTGTAACGTAACAGATTTCAGGTTATCTGACTTATTTGCGCACCAACCAGCTGTCGACAGTGTCGTGGGCGGTACAGATTCGGATGAAGTGATTAGCGATGACACGATCAAAGCCGATGGTGATGGGCAAACTGAACATCAGCAGAAGTCAGAAAGAGTAAGGAAAAATAACAGAGCGAAATGATGTCGAGCATTTGTCACGATGCTGAGTCATGGGTTAAAAATCGATTATAGCTAAGATTTGAAGTTGGATCTCAAGTTCACAGGGCTAGTGTGCCCTCCCAGCCTGGTGATTTCATGTACGGGCCCTATAATATTGATGCAGACTGGTTGAGGGCCTTCAGAACGTTAACTGTAGGGAAAGATAGTAGTTATCGTAACAAAATCAGGCCCACTAACCTAACTGCGGCTGGAAGCCGCTCAAACATTGGCAGGTGTATCCTCCAGGTAGATTCACACATTTCGTCGAAGCTTCTTGGCACTGGGCCAAGCCTTCAGCACATTCGTTTACATCACGACATGACGGCACCGTCGACAACGACTGGTTGGCCAAGCATTTCACCTGAGACAGTTAGCTCAAAACAGTTATTATACATGCACACGAGTACGTAAGTACTCATACAAATACAAACTTCACAAGTATACAACCGAATACAGTTGGAATTTGATATTGTATAGACTTTTTGACAAAAACAGGTAGAACGAGAAAAATAGGCTACCTCTTCCGGTCCATCGGCTCGAAATCCTGCATCACAATGGACACGAGCCGAATCACCAAACTGGAAAGGTTGCGGCAAACTCAAGCGTCCATTAGCGATTTTTGGTAAGGAAGAGCATGTCAACTCTGAAAATTCGTGGGAATAGTTTGAACTCTTGATTATCTCAACGGCTCTGCCGAGGTTATGTCGTTTAGACAAGAGAAGTGATTCTGGAAGAACTTACTGATGCATTTCGGCTGCTCAAATGACCACTGTCCATCTGTTTTACATAGTAGTGTAGCTGCACCTTCACGTCGGTATCCGGGGCGACACTCAAAACGGAACACTGTCCCATAACCGGTTCCGTCACCGAATTCCAGCCGGCGGTCACCATTTGCAAACGGCAGCAGAGCAGGACACATCGCAGCTAGAATTGTTATTAAATATTTTTCGGTTCGGCTTGGTGGACGCACCAAATAGTACTCAGCAAAAACAGGCACCATTGAAGAAGTGGTTAATTTTGTTTCAGTTTGGTTCTCTTGTGCTACTCTGCGGCTTCACAAGTTTTCAGGTCTCACCAAAGTTATACCTGTTAGTTAACGTGATCTATCAAAATGAACTAGCGAAAGTGCAAAATGCCCCTCCCCCTTCAGCCGATCAGCGCCACTCTTCCCGTGCGAACTTTTCACATCCTTCTTAAACTGCTAAAGACAACTACAGCATATCAGCACTTCTGCCGGGGACGATAGCTGACAGCCGGTGGATCCCGCTTCATGTAACTGATAAATACACAACCAATGTTTTTTTTATTGACTTATCAACTGATAACCGCTCTCTTCGTCTCTGACATGTCCTGAAAAAAAGTCTTGGCTTTAACACCATGTATTTGCAAAAACCTTTTCCGATGCCGGGAATCGAACCCGGGCCTTGCGGGTGAGAGCCGCAA
>MU932399.1:0-10865 GCA_036418165.1 Cooperia oncophora | reverse complement strand
GGACAACTACAATCATGTCTTTGATAAGCACAGTTAGGACTACAGCTGTCCTCAAGGGGAATAGCCTACGAAAAGTGAATACTCTGCCACATCCGGATGAAGGGCGCTGCCACGCCCTACCCATCTGCGGTGTAAGTTGTGGAGGATAGGCGGAGCCTTCGGAATATGGCCTGGCCTGTAAAATGCCACACGAGCTTTAGTGACGCGCGGATCAACCTTTTCCTTCACAGACGCACTTGGTACCATCTAACAGTTCTCGGATGAATGAATTCTCAGATCACCTGGAAGGAAGTAAGTCAAAGATTTCATCAGTGGACCATGCCAGTGGTAACAACGCAACTTGCTATTACCTCATTTCCACCCCCATCGCAGTCTGTAATTTTTGTTCATCAAGCTTTATGCCCATAAAAGCGTCCTGAGCCTTCATCTGTTTTCGGAACTTGCTGAGGACGCAGGTTGCTCTCCACTCCTTTACTCAGCCCTCCCATCGCAACAGATCTACCTCCCTGTGTGGGCCCGCCCACTTGGGCCACTACGAGCTTTCAGCTCTCGCCAGTTCTTCCGTACATGTCAATCGGAAGTGTTTTCAATCTCACGTTGTCACGGCTGGAAACTGTTCTGTTTTTTCGTTTTATTTTTCAGACATCTTGATTTTCGACGTGTTGTCCAGTTGTCCGGAGAAATACTCAAGCCGAAGATAGTAGCAGGATAGAACACCACTTAATAACCCTTTTTCAGTCGCCCTGAGGCGTTTTTGGTGCATTTTAAACAGAAAGTCACTTTGAACAACTATGACTTATTTTGGAGAAAAAGATGAGAACTCCGTAGCAAGGCGGTGTCGACGGCGGCAGTACTTACTTGGCAATACTTGCGGCAAGACGAGTCAAATCTCGGACCTTCTTCCGCCCAGACACCAAACCTCCCTTTCCAGCAGGGTCGCTTAATCAGCAGTATGCCTGAGGGATAAAAAATATAGGTAAGTCGGCTGGCTCCGGCACGCTATTATATAGACCAAATCGCCATTGAACTACAGCACATCTCAAAAGTGGACTAGAGGTGCTTCTTGGCCCAGAGTTGCCACAGAGCTCTCCTAAAAAAATTAGCTTCACTACCTTTTACAAAAAGGTCCCTCCTAGTAACAGAAAACTTGAAACAATTTTGCAACTAAGGGAAGATGACGCACTTTTTGAGGCAAGGAATGATGAAGTTCTTTTACAAGATATCCCCCCATTTCCAATGCGAAACCTGCGTGTTCAACGCTACTTCCGAGTTGAATTTTCAAGTGCTTCTATGAGAAGGTTGCAAGTGAATATTCAATAGTTTACAGGTGGGCAGAGGGGGGGGGGTGGAAAGCTGATGGCTCACATTTTCTAAATCACGCATTTTGCATTTTCGGTCTGTTTTTGTATGTAACGTTAACCTCCTCCTTCGCAGTTCTACATTTCCTCCGCCTGGCTGCATTTCTGTCCTTCAGTCTCTTACACTCGTCCTTCTCTCTCTCGCAATCCGCTCCTCTCGTACTACTTCCCAACATCTACCTTGATTCCTCACCATCTGATTCTATGTTCGTTTCACTTTGCCCTCACTCCAGAATTCACTCTGCCTTGCAGACCCTGAGTTCCCCCTGAGTCTCCCTGAGTTTTCGGTCCACGGAATGCTCTTTGCGTAATAGGCCAAACTTCCCTATCCCAGACAGGCCTGAAGCCTCGTCCTACAAGACAAGTGAGCCTAACTCATGCTCGCCCACCATGTCGTCTTGTATTCCAAAGAACATCTGAATACTAGAATAGTTCCCAGAAGGCCACCAAAGCTCACCAACCCAAAAACTGCATGGATAGAGCTTTTACCGTTGATTAATCAGTTTTTAGGATGCTGCACACATTCCATTTCCATTTGGAATCGTGGTGGCTTCTGAATGCAATATGCAACGAATTGCGGGGGATAGCTGATGCAAAAGCCACTGTTTTTGTCCTCTCAGAAGAATCTGGTACCAACTGATTAGCTTCAGAAGCATGCGTCGGTTGGCTCTGGCGGGGGCCGACCGGGGATTTGATTCCCAGATCGTGGGCGTAGTATGAAGGTGGGCCACCTGGCACAACACTGCCTCCGCCCAACGAATATATTGATATTACCATGTCACTTGGGAAAGACCCATCACTGATCGCTGACCTTGTCCAGCCGTTTGCCGGAGAACATAAGGTGCAGTGAAAGGGGACAGAATGGCACAAAATATTATCATTACTACTTCGACATGATGCTATTTTGCCATTCCTACTGCTAGTTCAAAATTAATATAATTCAACAGGTCAGAACTGTCATTTCCAGGCGCGTTCCGTGTTCTTTCCGCCACTCCATATCGTTCTGTCATACTAACAATCCACACACTTTATATGCCCTTTTGTTGATTTGTAAGCTTGTGAGCCGGGCAATCGAGGCAGTCTAACGTTTGGGAGGATTTCCGCAGAATATGACTCCACCAACTTCCCTTTCTCCCACCAATATTACCCCTTTCACAATTTAACTATCGTCTCGAAATTTTCCCAGAAGTTTGCCATCGAGGAGGGCGTGGGAGGCGGGGACGAACGATTCCGATCTTTCAGAAATAGTAATTTTGCCACAAGCCAGCTGAGATAGGGAGGTGAAGCGTGCGAGAAGCTGTGATCCCCCTCCCACCTTCTACTACGCTGGGGACCCCTCTTCTGGAAGATTCCAAGCCTACGGTGTGCCTTGCGTAGTAATCCTGCCGCCACATCAAGGACAGTCAAAAGAAAATATGATTGCTGACAGATCGAAAAAGAAGCAGGTGCCACGGTATAACCCTAACATGACAACTTGACTTAGGTAGTAATCTCCCATTTGAGCACGAGATTATAAGTCAGGTTGTCAGGCTGCGTACAGTACCCCCGAAAATTGCGCGTGAAGTTAAAAATGTCGCGTCGTGAACGCACACAATCGGGCGTACCGTAGCTCGCACTCGTCGTAACTTAGTTACCCAAGTGCGGTCAAGTTACGGTACTCCACGCGAAGATTTCGGATGAGCCACGTACTCCCGCGGTCCGTTGTGTGCAACCACATACAACACAATTAACCTCACGCGCAATTTCGGGGGTACTGTATGCAGCCTGGTAACCTGAACTATCATTCAATCATTTAAGCAATTTATTACCACCCGTTTATCAGATGGTATGCCTCCCATAGAGATAATCACGTGCGAAGGACGAGTAGAGCGCGCGAAAAAACGGAAAGTGGCGGCTGCCGGAAGAGGGAGCTGCTATAACTGAGTGTAAGGCCCCACCTTCGTAAAGTCACGGCGAAAAGATGAAATCGGAAAGTGTGGTTCTGTTGACGTACTAATCATAAGTGGATAAAGTAACGATGACGCCCTTCCTGTTTTGGAGCACTCCCCATAATAGAACCGCTCACCACTTCAACCTCCTCCGCTTCCTGGATGATGCCATTACCGGATATGGGACTGATCCCAGACTACTCATGGCTAATCATGTTAGTACCTATCGTAATCACATTTGCTATCATGTCTGGTATAAGGTGTGCTGCTTGGGAATGGAGTGGGACGTTTCTGCCTCGCCAAGGACTTCAGAATGTCCGGAGGACCTCGCTTGATACTCCTTCACATACATAAATTTTTACACTAGGAGATACCTTTTTGAGTAACGATTCTACTAGCGCACCCCAACCCTTTTGAGCAACGATTCTGCTAGCGCACCCCACAATTTGAGATCACGGAGCGAAAATAGGAGCCGCCGATACGTCCTCCCGAATGAGTTCCTATTTAATTCAATGGTCTAGTCCTTCAGACCGATACTCCCCGAAGGAATTGTTGTAGAAGATCATTGAATAGCCAGGACTCAAAGGCAGGGTCCGCGCGTAGGAAGTGGTGTTGAATTATGGAGAAGAAGTTGCCAAGGATATCGCCGGTGAACAGAAATTGCAGGAAGGGAAGTGAATGCCGGAAACGCCTCTAATAGATTCCTTATAGCCCAAAGGAAATGCGCGAGTCCAAGGCGAAAAGCCCTTGTGTTGAGACGAGTCCAGTCAGCTGAATCCTTACAATGACAATGGACTGTAGGACCGCGCGAGCACAATATAGCGTCCATTCCACGCTACTGATCCGGTACCATCCTTCTTTGTTGGCGGGCGAGTTTTGAAGGCAGAAGTGTCCCTATGACAGCCTCGCGGCTCAAAGTTGACAAGAACAAAATTGTCATTTTTATCAACGACTTCCTGTCCACTTTAAGCTGCTCGATTTAGAAGTAATACCGCGGCCAGAGAACGTCGTGTCCCCTCGTAAGCATTTGTACAGGGTTTTGCCAGTTTTCCATTAGAAGATTAACCTCATTAGGGAATGTCATCCATAAGTTCCACGAGGGGGTTGACCATATGGAGTCATGCTGTCAATCTGATCTCGCCTTCATGGTTAATGTCACATCTTAGCTTGTATGCAGAGCTTCTCCCTAGGAATTTTCATTTAAAATTGTTTTGTTATCGTATTGCCTGCTCTCTGGATATTGTTTTTTCCCAGAGCCTCATCAAGAATGTTTTCCAAAATAGAGAGGCTCCAACAATTCATGCAAAAACGCTCAAGTAATGACAATTGTTGCAAATTATTATGATAGCCCATCATTTTTCTAATAACGATGTGGGGAGAGATGAGATAGAGGATGAATGCGATCGAACTGCTCAAATGAGGAGCGGGAATGCTTGCTCCCAAGTGGAGTCTTTTTAGCCACCTATTTCTCAAGGAGACGTTCAGGGTTCTTTTGCCTTCTTATAACGTGAGAGGGGGTCCTGTCGGCAAGCATGGAGGACGTACTACTTCAGCAGCTCAGGATACGTCAGGAAAGGGTGACCCGCTCGCGACGAGACCATGGTCCCGCCCAGTGGACACGGCAACGCCCTTGCCGTGGCCATGAGCAGCCTTATTACTAAAGGCTTATTGAAGGGTCTGCTGTTCTGCTACTAATCATCTCCACTCCAAATGGTGAGAAGGAGATAATCGGGGAAATGGGCTAATTTTCTTGTGATATTATCGACTGAGAACTCGTCCGACCATGCCCATTACTCTTCTTAAACTGGAACGTATGCATGGCGTTCTATAATGGAACATTCAGGGCAAATTTCTTTCTGCTCTTTTTACCGCTGTTAATTACCACTCTGCCATTAATGTCTCACTCGCGCAATTCACCATTTTTTTAACAAGAGGGGTGTCTTTAGTTCCCCTCCCTAATAGCTTTCAACCCCACCCCTCATCTTTTTTTCTTTCAAATAATCGGTAAATCAAAATCATAAATCATCAATTGATGATTGCGCTTGATAGTTTTCTTAACAGCTTCATAACAAGAAGATTATCACCAGACAAGGCATAATCATAAGAAGATTATGACAAGGCCGAGCCATGTGATGCTTTGGTATTTGATACGTTGGACTTTGTAACCAATGAGTAGTCTTCAATTTGTAGTAATCATAGCTTTAGAGAAAAAAAGGGGGGGGGGGTCATTCAGCTGATTCACTAGTTTGCTCAGTCTCTTCTTCCTGGTGAGACCTGTACAATCTTGGAAACATACAATGTGCTACGAGCCTCATTATGTATGGCTTTGTTAACTTCACAGAAGTTTAAAGTTTGCACGTAAATGGAACTTGTGAGACTCCCGCTGCCCCTCTCCCCCTTCCCCGCCCACCTTAAGGAGAACGGTGCCATCATTTCTATGCGCCTGATACCATTCGAACATATGATAAGGGCAGATTACAGAGCTCTTACCATTAGTTCATGGAACGATCCCTGGTCCTGGTCAAGATGCCCTTACACCAGTAATAAACTGTGCCTAGATGAGCTGTAGCCAACTACAGAATGGTTTTTGATGTGCCCTATGCACCTTCCATATCGGCCTACCCTTTTCTGCTCGGAGCAACGCCAAGGAGAGGTGATGGTGAGGGTGTCGTTTGTCACATGTGCGCAGTATTTGAATTGGAATTCTCAATGATCGCAATTGCCCCTCCATTAAAGCCGTGCTAAGTGGTGCTAGATTTTAAGGACGAAACTATTCTGTGCAGAAGAAGAAGAAGATGGTCCCATCCATCTAGGCACAGCCTATTACTGAAGAAAGGGCATCTTGACCAGGGCGCCCTATTCCTTGATGTTCACGCACCCTTCCTGGAGCCCTTCTTTTAGTTCTCACATGGCCATTCACTATCCAGCTATGAGGAGGTGATCAGTCACCTTCCGGGACTGATCTTATGACCTAGTCTAGGGTCAGGTAGAACTCATCCTTTTCCGCCTCGGAGCAACCGGATTGTGGTGCGTACACGGTCAGTACTGTCCAGTACCCCTCCTTCGTGTCCATTCTCACTCCCATGATCCGATCACTGATCCTGTTCACAGAGGAGACGCAGTCCTTGAGGGATTCTGCCACCGCTATGGCCACGCCATTCCGTTTGGTGTCTGCTCCATTGTAGAAGAGTTTGACACCTTCTCCAATCTCGCGGGCCTTCGCACCCTTCCATCGCGTTTCCTGAAGGCATAGGACTTGGATATTCCTCCGTCATGAGGTCGGCAACCTCACGAGACTTCCCGGTAAGCGACCCCACGTTCAGGGTCCCAATTCGAACTAGCTTCTTTGGCCGAGGTCCCTCGGTAGCCCTCGCATACTGACCACAGAACTCGGGCGAGGGTTCTGCGCGCCACTTCCGGGTGACGTCCTAGCTTTAACACTGATACTTTTGCGACTTGTCATGATTGTTGTGACGGGTTCCTCCATCAGCCGGCCTGTCAACCTGGGCCTGACGCTGGTATCGTATGCATTTTTGCAAGGCATGGTTTGTGCCTCGGCAGGGATCGAACTCGTGAGTGCGAACGTGAGTCTACACTTTTAACAACTCGGCTATCCCTGCCTTACTCTGTGCAGTTAAGCTATAGTATGAAGGTATAGCTAGTCGTGGAGTGAGCCCAGCCATAAAAGCCTAGATCTGTTTCCATTCACCTCTACAAGATCCTTTTCCTTGTCCTGTTTGCTGATCTTACCTCCTTCGCCCTTTCTCTAAGAACCGAGTCAGGATGGTAATCAAAACAAAGCAATTATATTCCAGTCTATTTCATCCCAATTAGCTCGCACTCTCTTTTCCAAGCAGGGACGTCCACTTACTACTTCCTGGCGTTGTGAACAATTCAGAGCGAGTGCACGTTCACCAGACAAGGGCACGCCCTGGTCTGGTGAACCCTGGCGAAAAATTCTGCAAAGACGATCCTCCTTCTGAATTTCTCTCCGCTAGTAGTGGCATCTTAGCAAAACGCCATTCTTCCTCTCGTCTTCCTAAAAAAAAAAAAAAAAAAAAAAAAAAAAAAAAAAAAAAAAAAAAAAAAAAAAAAAAAAAAAAAAAAAAAAAAAAAAAAAAAAAAAAAAAAAAAAAAAAAAAAAAAGAAAAAAACAAAAAAAAAAAAATCATGAAAGAGTTCCCAACTTCCTACCACTTCCCTGAAGTTTTTCTAGGAAGCCTACGATCGAGCTTTGTGAGGAGAGGGGGGTGTAGCTCAAGTGAAACTTACGCAAAGAAAGAAGCACCAAATTAAGTCAGCAACCAGAGACATTTTTCACGAAAGCAATACAGCCAACTTCCTTCCAGCAACCAAACCCCCACCCTCACCCCTCACCTTGCTGGGGATCCTCAAGTACAACGTGTCCTGCCTCAGATGAATAGTTCATAACTTTGCACATGTCGATATATCTTGCAACTTCGGATGCAATTAATTCATTGCCTGACGCAATCACTTGTGGCACGCGTGTCCCGTTGATAGTAGAGTGCTCAGGTGGGCGCCAGCATTCGCCTCTGTAACGGTTGCCCAGTGGGAACTCTGGCTCGAAGGTTACGACGACTTCGAAGCTATTACCGTATGAAGTGCACAAAAATTATACTCTGAACCTCACCACGACGCCCCTTTAGTTTTTCTGCTGACAGCATCGTGATGTGTGAAACGGTAGCGTAGATACGACCCCCCTCCCCCTTCAGAGGATCAGTACGATCCCCCCGTCTTCCACGGTCCGTACGTACCACTTTCCCCACATTTTCTAATTCTTGACCCCATTGATTTTCTTGGGATGGGGAACGGGGGAGGTAGTATATAGTACATATAAATAGGAAAAATCACGAAAAGTCAACAACCGGGAAAACTTTTTCTCAACGCGGCAAATTTCTCTCAAATGGCACCTACGACCCCACCCCCTCCCAACAACGATCAAATACGACCCTTCCCCCCAGCGGAAAAGTACGACCTCCCTTACGTGTTCCACATAACGATACTGTACCTTGCGACTGCTTCCTTTTCATCGAATCAGTATGCAATGGGCTCCAGCACTGCAGCATCAGGTTTTGCCAGTGGGTATTCCCCTTGACATTTCGAACTGAAAGCCAGTGGAATCACTCAGAGCTCAGAGGAATACTCACTGTACACGGAGGAAGAGGATCGCCTGGCGAAGTCGGGCTGTCCGACTGGCCCTCAGCTGGGAATGTCAGAGAGAATCCCACTGCACGCGGATACGGATGCAGTAGGTATTCCCACTGACATTTTGGATTCCAGAGTCAAGCTGCACAACTGAGCAGAAGTAATTCCTTTGAGTGATTCCTCGACAGCTGACCTTTTCTATTTTGACAAAACCGAAATTTTGGCAAAGCCGGCCGAAATTTAGAACAGCAAGACCATTTCCCTTGCCCTCTGTTCACAAGACAAGTCACGAGAAATTGAGCGCAGGCTACATCCGTTGTCCTTAGACCCTCTGAATTGCTGAAATTTCGTCTGGCTTTTTCTGGTCATGGTACTCAAAAACAGGAAGATAAATTAAAGTCTGATGGCAGTTAGCCGATAGTCGTCATCACGAAGGCTGAAGCGGTGGCTAAATTTTGTCAATCTGACTGAAAACGGGCCCATATTAGCCGTTTTGTACTGGATATTAGACACCTGCACGATGCCTCCACCCCCTAGCACACTCCACGCCACACCGTCCTCGGCCGCCCCAGTTACTACCATAGAGCACTGCCACAAAAAATCGTCCGGCCTCCCACCGCCCACCATCACCCCACATCCGCACCGCCCACGCACCTCCCCGATTTTTCTTCTATGCCATTCCAGAAAAAAGGCGTCCATATTATGTACCTTCTAAGACAGCTGAACATATCATTTCGCTCCTCGGAAATTGGGAATTTTCTTTTGTTTTCTGGAGACACACCAGGATCGCAATGATTAATCATACTCAGAAGTGCATTTTCTTCATTTTTGGGTTAATCTTCAAGGTAATCTTGAGCGATTGGTTCCCTGGTAGAATCCGTGCTATTACTCAAAATACAAAAAATAAACCGAAATGAGAGGGTCAATGATCAAAATACGAAATTCTATGGATATTTTGGGGCCTACTCTTATGTTTGGTCTTCTCCATCGCTAACGAACCCCTTGACACTCATGGTCTGCCACGTTTGATTTCTCCTAGGAACGGTTATGTACAGCTCTTTTTATCATATACAGTCCATATCAATGGAGGTGATGTAGGGGCACGCTTACCACACGCGTGGTGGCTGGTTCTTTCCCTTCTACCTCTCTCTCCTCTTGCACATAGGTCTCTGGCTCTCCGTCTTATGGTCTGAAGCTACCACCACTGTCAGAAAACCCCTTTTGCCCTTAAGTAAAGTCTTTGCTTCTGTATTGGTCTGAATTCATTTATATGGCTAGACTATGAAAAGCTCAAAATTGCCACGAGGTGGCACTGAACATCCGGGGAGCAATCACGGTGCTCGTCATCTTCGTCTTCCTCGTTTTGTTCCTCTACGTCTTCTTCGTCACTGTCGGCTATCGTCGACTGAGAATGCCAGCTCTTTCTCGGTCTTCTGTCTGCACGTGCGGATGCTGGGGCGTGTCAGAGGGCTGGGTCGGCGCCAGCCAGATTTCTACCATTGTGGTCGCTTCTCCGCAAGCCCTAGCAGCCACAGGGAACAAACTATATCTTCCACTCTTCAGCTTCTCTCTTGCTGTAACCTCAGCATCGTTGTTATTTTGCTTATACTACTGTGCCGAGATTTATGGGTGGGGATTTTATTTGACTGCTTGAGGTTTTGACTTGGTCGTCTTCTTCAGAGGCCAAGCTTCAGCCGTGAATCCGCAGCCACATGCGGACCGTAATCACTAGCAAATTTCCACTGAAACCTCGAGAGGCACAGCAGTATAAGTAATGTACAGGAGCGCTAATAAAAAAGACACTTTCTTCCTCGACTTTCAGAGCGGTGTAAGTTGCACTTTCTCAAATTTTGATTGGACATTTCCACCACATATTCAGCAGCACATTGTACACTCAACACATTGTACACTATCATGATACTCCGCCACAGCCTTCTGGAGGAGCGCCATCGAGAGATTCTGCCACCGTGACGGTACCTGAGTTCAGCGAGATCGTTGATTTCTCCGCCACTGTAGACCACCCTGTTGAGCTCCCCGAACCCGGTAATTGAGGGGGTTTAGGTCAGGTGACACACTCAGATATTCCATCTTCTTCAGGTACTCAACGCCCTTCCATTCCAAGTAGGCGAAAGTTTTCCCAACGCCCTTCGATTCCATGTGGTGGCACCCAATCCTGTAGCAGTACAAAGTTTCCAAGAAGGTACAGATGACATGAAGGCAGGAATATTCTCCACGAGTTGGTAGATGTAACCGTCAGCGTTCACATCGGGGTCCACGAAGAAAACATCGTTCTTCCCATTAGAGGGTAGCTGTCCATGGGTGACTCCGTACAAGTAGTTTCGCAGCTGTTTGGAGGTGGCGTGAATTCCATAGGCCTTCTTCAGTCCGGCTGCGATTGGAGATGGCTTCATAT
>MU932398.1:0-10069 GCA_036418165.1 Cooperia oncophora | reverse complement strand
TCGCCGCTGTTGGGCTCGGCGGGAGGGTTGAATAACCAGTGAAGCCACCTTATGAAGTTTTGTGAATTGAAGTGACACAATTGAGTTATTTTAGCTGCAAGAATTCATGAGCCTTCACGAGGCAGTCTATACTAGCTTTGTTGGGCGCAGTTCAGTACCAAGTTGTATCAAATGACGAAGAACTCAACTGCAAAACGTTTCACCTCTAATACAGCATTTTGAGGTGGAAAAAACCCTATCACTTATGGACCCATCCAATGAAATAAAATCATCTATTTATTATTACGTATAATATAAACAGACATTGTTCAGCAATTTATTGCAGTCCGAGAGAATAGATCCACGTGACACTATATACACTCCTTATCCCTGAGCCAGAGTAGGCGTGGCATTTGAACATGGCACGGAACTGGTTACTCGTGGAATATTCCAGTCTGGGACAACTGTCATCTTGTTCTTTGTTGGACAGAGACACGACAACAATTGTGTCAAGATGAAAATATCTCACCAGAAGCATAGACATTAGGTTAAGTTGAAACATGCAGCCACGCCTACCCGATCTCGGGGATTCCCAGTATACAGGGCGGGGTGCAAAAAAAAGAGATACTTTTCTTCCTCGACTTCCGAGGCGATATAAGTTACACTTTATTAAATTCTGATTGGACATTTCCACCATCATATTCAACAACACATTGTACACTATCACGATACTCCGCCACAGCCTTCTGGACGAACGCCATCGAGATTCTGCCACGCGACCGTGATTCGGTGCCTGAGTTCAGCGAGGTCGTTGATTTCTCCGCCACTGTAGACCACCCTGTTGAGCTCCGCCAGAACCCGGTAATCGAGGAGGTTTAGGTCAGGTGAAACACTTGGATCTTGTTTAGCTACTGGACGCCCTTCGAATCCAAGTAGGCGAGGGTTTTTCTAAAGCCTCGATTCCATGTGCTAGCAGCCACCTGTAGCAGTACAAAGTTTCAAAGACGGTACAGGCAACGACATGAAGGGATATTCTCTTCAAGTTGGCCCATCTAACCGTCAGCGTTCACTTTGAATCTGGGGTCCACGAAGAAAATTCCCACCAGGAACTTCCGGTCCATTCCATCAACTCGCGCGGTGAAGATGATATTCTGGACCGTAGCGACGTTGTCGGAGCTGCTCGATGTTGGAGGTCTTCCAGATCAAGAGTGCCGGTCTCCAGGTAGCTGTCCATGGGTGACTCCATACTAGAAGTTTCGCAGCTGTTTGGAGGTGACGTGAATTCCAAAGGTCTTCTCCAGTCAGGCTGCGACTGGAGATGACTTCATATTTTGGTGTACATGAAGGTGATGGGCGAGAGCCTGCTCCTGCTTATCGAGGAACATCTTGGGTATCTTTCGCCCTGGTACTCGTATCCACGTCTTCTGTCTGGGCTGCGAAAACTTTACTGATATGCACTCGGCCGAATTGTTTTTTAGAACCCCTGTACGTTAGATATTGCGGCTCCCTTGGTGGGGGACACAAATAAAAACGCTTCTTTAGTGTATATGTGCTGCAGTACAGTGTCGGTTATTCAAGATCGAAAAACGACGTGAACCTGAGTTACTGTTAACTTTGTGTGCCCGTGAAGTGCAGGCTTCTTACGTCACTATCTGCTTGGCAGGCAAGAGAGTTCCTTTCTCATGTTGTTGCTCCTAGGATGATCCTGGACAACTCCTTGCAGCAGAACTTGTGAACACGGCAGCAAAACGAAATTTGAAAGCTCTTGAAAATAGGCTCAAGCCCCTAATATTCTCCTTTTGTGCCCCGCTTGAATGAATCTCGGCCTACTGAAAGCGCTATAGGGAAGAGATCGTGTTGCTTGCTTTCAAGACGATAATTCGTTTTGTCGACGGAGCTGTCATCTTGTATACATGGAGAAGAGTATGCCGCCTCAGGCTATGGACCTGATCGTTGCGTCGTGACTGATGCAATTTGTATGATCCCTGTTTAGGCTAACTCATAACGCGCATCTTCTTAGCCCGCGCTCATAAATTACGGTAACCCTGATCTTTAGCCGAAATGTGTAAAAGCGTCGCCTGAAAGGCAAAGTGATTCGAAGTACAAGGAATGAATCCTGGCCGAAGTTCCCCAGATTTGCCTCTCCATATAAAATAGTGGAATTCACGATGAGCTTGGAAAAACACCGGCACTAGGCAAACATAATCATCATATGATGAGCAAAATAATACTCGTCCAATAGTCTCAGTTGTGAAATGGCTCTTTGGAGTAAATCGAAAGCGCGTCTTGGAAGGCTGTGCGAAGAAAATAATGTTTACGAGAAGATGCTGTTGTTGGTACTCTTGGGCCTCGTAATTTCGGAGCAAATGAAAGAGTCTACACTTGAACAGTCCACGGTTACCCATACCATCCAGACCAACCAGCAGAGGTTAGCAGGTCGGCCCAGCTGTTTGCAATGGAGTACACACCCATTGGGCACCTTGAGACGCTGAAAACTGAATCTTCTCCAAGATTGACAAAACAGTTTCCTGAGCGGAGTTATAAAGGTTTTATAAAGGACTGACTTTTTGCTTCGACTTTGTTCAGTAACACGGCTGCCTTGACTTATAATGCCCTTGCTGCATTGTGCTTTATCACCTGTATCACCTGTGCTCCCGTTGATCATCGAGTTCCTCGAGCGGGCGCCAGTAACGTCTCCATTCGTCCCTGCAACGTGCAAGAGTTGCCCAATCTCTCTGCTCGAGGGACACGATGAACTTCATACCATTCGTTCAGAGCTTTCACGAAGAAGCCTCACGATCACGTGGGCGGTCGTCCAGGGTTCACCCCTATATTTCCTGTATTCCTCACGAAAAAGGTTCCCAGTAGTTTTTGACAGGTATGGCACCTTGTGGCTAAAAAGAGGGCTTGAGTGTGCAGCTGGTGGTATACTGCAGGCGTTTTTGTTCTACAAGCAAAGCGAGTGGGTTCACGCGTAGGACTGCCCAGCTTCCAGTAAAATTTGAGATCATGACTCAATTCTAAAGAAGTCGGACAGCCTTATTTGTATGAAAGAACGCCAACTAGTGGGCCTGCTGGTGGCCTACCACAACATTGACATTTGGATCGACTTACGGCCCTCCTTGGGAGCTTTGCCAGGGCCTCGAAACCGTAACTGCTATTAAATCCACATTTTTAAACTGATAATTGGAAGGGGGTTCCTTCTTCCACAGAAATATGCTTCGCCGTGGTAAAGGCGATGTGCGGCAAATGGCCCTCACCGTCCACAGGTCAAATCCCTTGCTTACTTCCTCCTGCCCCTTACTCATGTCAGTGGTCCACCTGCAGAACCCGCAATATGGTTGCAGACCCGTCTAGGACTGATTTTGTCGTCGTTAGACCTCGCACTGTGTAGACCCTATCGCACTCAAACGACCATAGCGATTTCGAATGAAAGTAGAGTGCGACGGATGCTTTACCCTTGCATTCGTTTTCGCCCAGTGAAAGCTTTATAACCCTTCGGGAAGCAACATGTCCCTTGCCTTTTCAGACAAAGGGTATTACTTTGCACTTCTCTAGGAAACAAGCAAGGCCAGAACTCACCGTCTGTGCAGTTCTTCTCGGTGGTGTATTTTGCGGTTTCTCTCGTACTGGCGAAAACCAATTCCTGGACAGGCAAATTTGTGAGCCTAGTAGTAGCAATGCTTTTGTCTACACTTGGACAAGTGCCTACACATTTCGCTGGGCGCGTATTTGGAGGTCTGCAGAAGAAAGCGGTGAAGTGGCTGAAAGCTGTGCCCCATGCTGACAACTCGTCTAATTTCTTCCAGCATCCATTTTATATGTGAATAATAATTGTCTGGACTGGCAGGCAAGTTCTTCTGGAAAATGTGATATAGTGTGCTCTCTCATCCGATGCTTTTCCCTAATACCGCAGGTTAGTGCGCATATATTATGCAGCCGGTTTTTTCGAAGCGAACGAGGCTGCAGGTATATGGTAACGCGTTTCGGAAAACAAAAAATGGAGGCAGATTGGCTAGTGCCACCTTAGACGCTCAATTGTGAGCAGTGCTTTTAGTGTGTATTGTCTTGAGAGCGTTTTTGCTCCGCTACTTCTCACATCACGCAACAAGTACCGTCGCGTACATAGAACTGGGAAGCGGATTATTACTTGCTAGATCATGGTAGCAGGCTATTATTCGCTAGAACTGAGTAGCAGACTATTACCCGCACCAAATATTTGAGGAGGAAGACGCACTCGGTGAATGCGACTGCCCTAAGGTTACATATGTGTTGTAAAGACCAGCCTTGCACTTGTCCACAGGTCTTTTCAGTGGCTTGCGTAGGCGTTTTCCTACTCGATCAGAGTGTACAGACAAGCAGAAGTGGTTTTCGGTCGCCTCGGCACGTGGCCCCTCGAGGAAGTCCACGCTTGAAGGCATGTGGCACGATAATTTGGTACTTGGTCTAAAATGCTAGCCGTGTTCTACATAGTGGAAAAATGACGAAAAAACGAAGTGAAACCTGCGAAGAAAAGCTTTCTTTCCTATTGACTCAAACAGCGATTTCGGACGAGTCTTCCGTAAGCATCTTGCCAATAATCGCTACGGCGGTGGTATGGCTGCACATATATATGTACTCATATATCTATGCAGCACCGCGACCGCTTCATATTAATCCCTTCTTTCATATTTTACCTCGCAAATGAAGCAATACGAGCATTAGGTACAGCCGTCTATTTGTGAGCCAACTGCCTTTAGCAATTCGTCAACGGTCATCCCTTTGAGAATAGTTGCGCTCCGCCAACCTTCAAGGGTTTATCACGTTATTGCCGCGCTTCCACGAAACTAGCGAAGGTGCTATGCCGTCAAAAGTGACGTTTCTAATGCCTCCTTAGTAGTCCTACTCAACTGAAATCAACGGCAACTTCGGTCCCAAGTTTAGTTTTTTCCCCGTTTTCGTTTTGTTTCTTCTTTTTTAGGTAGTATCAGCATTAGATGACCGTAGAAGAAACGATTAGTAAGCCAGAGGCGGCAGGATATGGCTTTTGTGGAGATAGAACGAGCAGGTCCAGAAAACTCGTCCACGTAAACGATAAGTCCCTACTCAAGGTGTTCTCCACGAGTTTTTTTTTTTTTACTTTTTGAGTGTCCCCTTAGCGATTACGGGTTTGTTACCGAACGTCATTACCCACAGAACACAATTGCGAGGGTTTGTCTTGAGCCTTCTGCCTCTGAGTTCATTGGTAATAACCAGTTGAGTCTCCGTTGTCATTGTCTTGAAGCATAGCTGAGCAATGCCGCTCAGAAAATAATGGGGAAGGGGGGAGGGGGCTAGAAAATGCTAAAATACTAACTGGTCATGGAACCTCTTTGGTTTCTCAGAATATGAGATCTATTCAAAATATGCTTAGCTAGAATAACCGATTTCGAGGACTATTTCGATCTCCAGAGAACAAGAGTTTGAAAAAATTGAGAGAGATGAAAGAATCTCTTGCTTGCTTGAGCTGGCGTACAACCACGCGAATTGTAACGATCCCTGGAATTTTTTGCAAACTACCTGTTCAAAGGCCATATGTCGCTTAAAGACACATAGTACGCTCACTATGTGACTAGCAGCCCCCCAGCTGTCGAAGCATAGCGGTTTCCCCGTTCAAACATGCGCAGGAATGGAGATACAGGACCGTGAAACACGCTAGTTCGTCCATGCTCCGCCCAATGCCTTTTTGCGGCGCAGATTCCCGTCCTTCATAACATCCGTCGTAAGCGCGCGTGTCGCGTGCGGCTCCTTGGCACTTTGCCAAGTCCTTTAATTGCGCTCTCAAATACAAGTAAAACGCAATTTCCTGATGCGGATAACATTACTATTGTTTTACTTGTATTTGAGAGCGCAATTAAAGGACAAAGTGCCAAGGAGCCGCACGCGACACGCGCGCTTACGACGGATGTTATGAAGGACGGGAATCTGCGCCGCAAAAAGGTGTAAGGCGGAGCATGGAGGAATTAGCGTGTTTCACGATCCTGTATCTCCATTCCTGGGCATGTTTGGGCGGACCACGACACATCGACAGCTGGGGGCTGACTAGTGTCCATACATCTTCAAAGTGTTTGAGCGTACCATGTGTCTTTAATGTTTTGTACTTGTTTCTGCAAATGGAAGGGTCAGGTCCGATAAAAATCTTTGCGTCCTTAACCTTGAATAGCTCCTATGAGTTCACACCTTTGAAGAGTTCATTTGCCAACCCCTAGGAAGAGTGCAGCTCAAACGAAGTTTTTCAACAAGAACTAGTGCCCTCAAAGCCGTAGTTTCTTGAATAATGTAGTGCGGAGGTGTGCACTGTTCAGAAATAGGTTGCGCTACACTAGCTATGTACTAAAGTGAATGGAATCAAATAGTAGCGTGAATATTAGATTACCCTCGAGGAGCAGGTACTATTCAATCATTACTACCGCGAAACCCAAGAAACTTTTTGGCGAGACTTCGAAGGGTTACACGGTACCCTAATCGCGAGAACGACATCCGTTTTGGCGCCCGCGCAATTGAAGATCATTAAATGCCTTATTTTATTGCCTCAAGTCGGAACGGGCCTTATTTTAGCACCAGGAAACGCCGGCGCCAGAAATAGATGTAAAATTCGGGATCAGGTGATCATGAAAAATTTGGAATAACCAGCACAGTTCAAGTTTTAGTTAAACCTTTTTACTGAGATTCAGGGTAGTGATACAGTGCCTATCAGAGTAGTCTCTCCCCCCCCCCTAACGAATAGTCCACCCTCCTCTCGAAATCTGTTCTCATGAAAGACAAACCGCTGTGAGTAGCAAGCCAATATAATTTTGCGAAGATCCATTTTATGAACGATGAGTTCTCTCTTTTTGCACTTTTCTGCTTCATTTCTTTCTGCTGCCGACTGTTGCACTTTGAGATTATTGGTCCAACTTCCAATAACTCGTATTTTTTGAGACGTCAATAGTTTTTTGAATTCATTTTGAATTCAGTCAGTAGACCAGGACGACTGAATACATCTCCCTTGTTGCCATGTTACTCTTTTACTTTCTCTGGAAAAAGTAAAAGTAAGTCTACTAGGGTATAGAAAAAATAGACCAATGCATTAGCTGTCCTCGGAAAAAAAACTCTATGGATATTTCTATGGCGCCGATAGCATAAGTTCAACATGAGAGACAGACTTCTTTCTTCCATCCCTTTTACGGAAGTCCTGTTGCAAGTGTCGTTCCTCATAACTTTACATGGTTGCCTGCAAAATGCCGTCATTCGTTTTTAATTAATTAACTGCAGAAGAGCTCGACAATATACAACGCCAATCGTCGCTGGTAATATTCAAGGATATATGGCTTCGTGCCACTTTTTCTTATCATCTTCAAGAACCATTCATTCGGATTTTTTTATACAGCACAAGGACCCTGCTGCTTGTACATGGGTCCATTAAATTGCAAACAAGACTGCAGCCTCACGCCGAGCGTGCTCATTCTCTATCTGGGCCTCAAAAGCGATGGGCGACTCAGTTTGGCGCTGGGGAGGGGGTGCATATTGCACTTCTCTGCTTCACTAGTTCTGGTTTACAAGTCTCACTCTGGTGAAACCTGTGAACTCTTGTGAAGCTGGAGCAAGCTCGTCTAGCCACCATGGTAGAACCTGTCAACTCTTGTGAGCTCACGAAATGGCTCTCTAGATGGGTCGACACGTCGTTGGGAAGTATCAAAAGTACAAATGCAACCTCTCTCCGTCGCCACATTGCCCCTCGATGTGCTGCATAGAAGTTGGCAGTGAGCGCCCTATTCAGGGGCGACTTTTGTAAACTATAGACGCCACAGCTTTCATTGCCCACTGCAACCACAAGAGGCGACAACAAGTGTCAGCAGGAAGGCAGGGTTCAATGTCATGATGACTAGCCTCCTTAATGGACAAAAGAGGGATATGTTCCACTTGTTTGCCGCCTGAGGCTGATGCCAACACTATTGAAGAACACAACTACGCTCAAAGGCAGAGCCCACGATCAGCTATAACTGTCTAAGCTCATCGTAGGGAGAGGTAGTGTGGGCTGCAACGGGGAACCCTATATGAGTTTCTTGTCAGAGAGTGGTAAGGTGGCGGCGATAAATCACAAGGTTGCTCGAGTGACTCCGCCCCAGTGACAGATGTCTCATATCCTGTCCTGCTGGATCGCATACTCTCTCGCTGCTTTCCCAGGCCTCTCTCCCTATATCCACATTGACTGCTTGTCCTTCAAGTGGCGCACTTAAAGCCAACAATCACTTGGCAATTAAAGCCTCAGTTGAAGCTTCTCGACGGGTTTCTTCCCTTTTTTCTTCACGAGGAAGTCAAGTAGCGCATACAGTTCTGTACCTCAACCACGCTACCTACGTGCTTTTCACTGGCTCATCGCGACGTCTGCCTTCAATGTGAGTTCCGGCGCTCATCCAACTCGTAGGCGTCTTTCCTTGTTCAAGTAGTCTAGTCCTCAGTCCTCTCTAGGTCATCTGACTTTCAAGGCTTCACAGTAATTAACGAAGGCCCTGTGGCCCTCATCAGTGGCAGTTCAGACGCCTTCCTACTTGTCCCGCCCACCAATACTCGCAGGCAATTTCTGTCACAAGCCGGTTTTTACAAGGTCTTTTTCTTTTTTTACCACCGTTTGGTTTTACTGGCATTGGATAAAAGTAACGATTAGCGAGCACATGGTTGGCAGGATTTATCGATTTCTGGCCTAGTAGAACGAGCAGTTCTGAGAGCTTTCGTCCAAGGGGGGAGGGAGGTTCCAAGTTCGTTCTTAAGAAGTTCCTCCGATGGTATGGTTTGCAGATTTTTGTTCTTCCCTGCAGAGTAATTGGCGGCTTTCTCTGTTAGATTTTGGAAGGAGCGCACTATTTCAGTACGCTCAGTCGTGACTTGTTCTTGAATGGTATTGATTTAAACGGAGATATTCGTACCCGTTTTCGAAAGCTAGTCGTTGCATCCGAGAATAATGGCAATGCGGCCTTTATTTCGTAAACCAGTTCAAAATGTGTTGCACTCTTGCCATCTTATCCGCGGGAATCCTGTGCGAAGCGAAATTTTCTGAGATTCCGATCAATTTTCCAGGAACTATTGATATGGCTTTCTATCAAAGTGCCTGCCTCATATCATGAATGGTTCGCTTCTACAGATCATTATCAATAAATTGTTTCATTTTTTCTTGTGCGTGCAGTGTTTGTCAGGCTGGAACATTTATTTAAAGGCTAACGTTTCGACACAATTGTCGTTTCAGCAGGCGAAGTGTTCAAGTATTAGAATTTTGGCAACCTTACCACCCAAGACTCGTCCACTGCTAGCGTGTTCCGCGTGTGTCAGGAGACCTCTTGAGAAGACGCCAACATCGCAAGAAACAGACTTACCAATGTTCCAGTTTAATCGGATAGGTCCGCTGCCACACTAGAGCGCTGTTAGTAGGAAAATGAACCGTACTACGTTGTCTCCGTATAGTGACATATCGAGGAGACGCACGTTCAGCTCTGGTCATTTCTAAGTCCGCAGTGAGCGTATAAAACGGTGTAATGTCATTTGTGATGGAAGGGCACTCATCTCGATTGTTCATTCTGGGTCTTCTAGTGAATATCCAGAATGCTTCCAACGCTTTCCTGGCTGAAAGTTCCGTCTCATTTGCCAGCACGGTGCACTTTATTTCGAACTCGGTCCCATTATGTTCCACGACCTTATGCCTCCCGAGAGCAGTTGTAAGGGTACCGCGTCTCATGCTAGCAAGGTGTTCCTTGATACGAGTAGCCAAAAGCCTTCCTGTTTCCCCAATATATGTGGAGTTACATGCCCGACACTGGATTTCATAAATCACTCCCGATTGCGCACAGTCACCAGTCTTCCCGTGTGGGCAAGTAACACAATTTTCTGATATGCACTGCTTATCATAGAGTCTGTTACGGACCAGCTGCCGTTTAATGTTCTCATTTGGTATATTTACCAACTGAACATCGTCCTGCAGCTGGGCCCTTACTATGCTCCGTTTGATCGCAGCGCTCACCTTATCAGAAATGAAGGGAATACATAAAGGTATTTTGTTTCGACGCGGTACGCCTTGTGGACTACTATGCGCCTCCCGAGG
>MU932394.1:0-11465 GCA_036418165.1 Cooperia oncophora | reverse complement strand
TTACCTGGATGCCGTCTCTATACTCCACCGCACTGTTGCACGGCCAGCCACACGCCTAGCCATAGCCAAACGCGCTGCTTGTCTGCGCTCTCTCACTTCTGGTTGTTCTTACCTCTGACTGTGTGTTCGCTGCGAGTTTTTGGTACCAACGCAAGGGCTACACCTAAATGATAGAGTGAGCAGAGTTCGGAACTGCACCTATGTATCAGTACCCCTCCGTTCCCGTCCACTTTTGAACGGGGAAAGTGGCACCGTACTGCAGCTGCAAGTCATTAACCGTGCACATAGCAAAGATCGACCTCTCGCAGAAAGGTGCGCAATGTGTCTTTAAGTTCGCATATGAGGAATGACAAATCTGTAATTTGACGGTCGTTTTTCTTCAAAATTTAACAGCCGTTGTTAAGATTTGGAAAGAAGTTACGTGAACGTCTGACAGTGAACATGCGAGCGCAGTTCTCATCAATTGCTGCTGGTCAATGGTTATCTATCCGGCTGTCGATTATAGCCGTGAGTATCGTTGCAGCGATTGCCGTTTCGGCAGTGATACAGCATCAAATCACGGGAGTCGATTCAGGTTAGAGAAATTTATGCATTCGATTTGGCGCAGTCGGCTTGGTGGGGGCACTAGATGGTTCTCCAGCGAAGCTTGTACTAGCCACCCTGTGGAGACAGGTGAACTCCTGTTGCAAAAAGACTCGTCCTATTTGGCAGCTTTAGGCTGCGTTCATACATTGCGGCAGCGTTTACCAGGCCAACTGGCGTTCCGGGCGTCCGGCAGGTGCAGAAAAGTAGGGACATCGATCTTGCGTCTGCCAGCAGTCTCAGGGGCTAGGCAAGAATGATATGCACCTGGCCTCTACCAGCGTTCACGGCGACGGGAATAGACTATGGGAATTAAGAAAGATACCAAACAGCTGGTTTTGGCGTCGTGAAATTGGTACTCGTTTGCAACCGCACCGTGAAATTGCTAAAGCACAGTATGGAATTTAATGTAGTGTAGTTGTACGGTGCGGTTGCATACGCCGCCATTTCACGACGCCTAATCCAACTGTTTGCCACCCTCCTACTTCCCCATACTCTCTACTCCCGGTCGCTGGTGAAGCGCTGTCTGGTAGACGCTGCAGAACTAAGATCGATGTTATACTTCCCTATCGCAGCGGATAAAGGACGGAATGCTGGGGGAAAAAAAAAAACCCCTTTATTTGTGGACGCTGCCGCAAAGTATAACACGGGCATTACGGCGAAAGTAGAAAATGCCCCCTTGGAGCCGAACAGCGCCTTCGATTTTGCTCAGTGGCGTTTTTTCCTCTGTTTGAAACATTATTTTGTTGAGAAACGAATACCCTTCTAGGCCTTGTCGCGTTGGCAATAACGTACGCGTTATCGCTGACCAGCCTACTGAACGGACTTTTGGGTTCCTTCATCGAAACCGAGAAAGAAATGGTATCTGTTGAGAGGATAGATGACTACCTCACAAATGTACAATTGGAAGATGACAGTGGCGAAGGGGTATCTTTTAAACGATAATTTATCGGCTTTTTTCCGATTCATGTTAGTGTTGTTGTCCGATTGTTTACGTGGTGCGCGTTACTCCCTTCGCAATTTGCAAATATTCCAGTTTTTGTAGAGGAAAAATAGGTCTAACACTCACATCTCAATTTCCCGCGTAATTTTCAAAGTCATCCAGGCTTACCAGCTCCTAGCTCTGGGCTATGTGGCAAGACAGTCGTGATTTCCCGCTCTGGCGGGTGTTCCCTGCGACGTCGCCCCCGCAGTAGCGATGCTTCTAGGTGGCAGATGACTTCGGTAGAGGATCTTTAACCAAAAATAGCCATAAATATTACGTGTCGTAGTCTACATGAAATCCGCTGCTCTAATCGACAGGTTGATACAGATTGAGAAAACGCCGCGCCCACTGCCGCACGATGCGTCGCGCGCGACAGAGCGGCGAGCTACGCTTCTCTTGACCGTTCTGTGGGTTGGGTAATGGTTACCCAAATGGTAATGTAAGCGTTTGTGTGCTATATCATCAAACTCCTCTGCTTTTTTTTACTCTTCAATTTTGTTGAATAACGGTGAAATTTTAGTTCTGTTTTATCACAATTTCAGGGCGCCTACGATTTAATTCGATCAGGTGTCATTGCGATATAATAGCTATTTGCCGCTGGCTCTTGATAATATCAACCTCTCAATAAACGCTGGCGAGAAAGTGGCGATTGTTGGTAGAACGGGCAGCGGGAAAAGCAGTATATTCCAGGTATTGTTGAGATTTAGGCGCTGTTCGGCTTGGGAGGGCAGACGAAAGGATAAAGTGAGCCATTTTCGGTTACAGGATTTTACAGTCTTCACAGGTGGCCTTAACTAGCTTTGTACGGTTCATCAGGTGCCCCCCCAAGCCGAGTTGCGTCATCTGGTAAAATGTTTCGCATTTGATTGATTTCATCTTTATTAAGGCCCTCCTTCGGATGATATCAATAGAATCTGGTAAAATATTGCTGGATGGAGTACCCAACTTCATCGATTCCTCTGCCTGTGTTACGGCGTGCGTTTGGTGTTGTGCCGCAACATCCATTTATATTCAGGTAGGCTCATTAAATTTGAAAAGTTGCATTCAAAATTTTGAGACCATTCAGAGTTTTTGAAAGGTCAGTTCGCGTCTCATTCACCAAAAATTTCCCCATCTGGTACGACTCCTTTTTCCTATGCTACCAACCATCTTCCTAAATCCTCCCTACTTCCTAGCAGTTTTTCCCAGTCTTTCAAAGGATTTTCGGCGCAGTTCAGCGACTGGGGACATTTTGCATTTTCATTGCTTCCCTAGTTCCGGCTTACAAGTCTTACTCTGTGAATTCTTGCAAAGCTGGAGCAAGCTCGTGGAACCAACGTGGTAAAACCTGTCAACTCAATAAGAGACTCCCTAGATTGGTCGACGTGTTGATGGGAAATAGCAGAAGTGCAAAATGCCCCTCCCTCACCCCCATCGCCGAACTGCCCTTGATTTTCTAATTTTCCCCTCAAAAAAGTGGCGCCGAGCAAGGAGAGGGTGTCCCGCTCCGCATGACCTTTTTACCACTTGATAGCATTATTCGTATGGACTGTTCGTTCCTGTTCGTTACCCCGTATCAGCTGAGACTGCCTATAGAAAAAGGCTGGCTGGTACGGGGCCCTTTTTCACCATGGACTTGAGACTCGCAGCGACTGAGTCTAGTTCAAGTGAACTGTCAAGAACAAGGTCTAAGAAAAACTACCTAAGCCGCACGAAAACCATTAATCTGGACGGGGGAGGAGAGTCGTCAGCTGACGAGTATTCATTTCAACCATCGGAAGTAGTAGTTGTACAGTAGTTCTAAGGCGCCGGTAACTAGGGGGGGGGGGGGGTAAGCGAACCAACAACTGGAAGTAATTGTTTCGCGGTTCAGTTTTCTCAGAGATAAAAACGGCTTCCATGATCAGCGACCCGATCCTCTCCCTTCTCCCGCACGAGGATCTCTCAACCATGTGGTACCCTTTTTGAGATACACTCCATATCCCAGAAATGGACAGGGCGTGGCTGCATAATTCATTTTACCATAACGTGGGATACGTTGAAGGAAGTTTCCATTCGAGGCAGTTGTCATCATACTTTATGCTGTACACAAGCATGATCACAATTGTCCCAAAACGACGCTGTCCGACCAGAATGCACCTGCGGCCACATTAAATGAAGTACGAGGCCACGCCCCACCTATTTCTCGGATATGAAGTGGAGTAGAAAATCAAGCGTGTATGAAGGAAAAAAAGTGGCGAGATGTAAAGTTAACTTACATATTCAAAATGTCCTTCGGAAGATTCGAAGCATCAGCAAGTTTAGTAGATCATTCTTTCAGCGGATCACTTTTCGAGAATCTGATAGTCGGCTGTGAGCACGTCGACACAAGTCAAGTTGCCACTATCGCTCGTGTGGCACATCTAGGTATGTCAACACGCCCCCTCATTTCACTGTTTGCTACGGTCATTGGCTAGATCGCTCTGGAATCACTGATATTTCTTTAGATACCCTAATGACTCGAATTGGTGGTCTAGATGGCCTGATTGACGAAGGCGGCAAGAACTTGTCGTTTGGAGAACGACAAATCATCTCAATTTGCCGTGTTCTGTTAGCAAAATGCAAGGTGAGTGTTATAGTGGGGAGGGGACAGGTTTTTGTGAAGAAAAAGCGGAATCATGCGTTCTCGACCGTCGTTTCTGTTGAATTAACCAGAAACGTGTCAAAATCTAAGATTACGAATGTTTTTTTTTCGTTTTGAGATCGATTACTTGGCAAAAATCACTCTTAACTACCATCTTGGTACAATGTCAGCGTGAAATCCACATCTGGCGGGGTGGTGTTGGAGGTGAACATATGGGGAGGCCTCGTGCCTGCGGTCTGTATTCATAGGTACATAGGAAAGAGTGTTTCTAAAAAAACGGAAATTGCTCCCTTCCTTCCCCGATCGACGAGTTTTTTTTTCTGGAAACTTTTACGAAGCAGGGTGCAGCGTCGTTGGGAAAATCCCATCAGGGGCTCGTACCTGGCCGACTGACTTAGATGAGGGGTTGTTGTTTGGTTGATGGGGGGGGGTCGTATCTGGCCTTGATGGGAATTTTTCCGTAGTAAGTCGCCCTCCGTAGTTGTTGGTGTCCAACTTCGGCGCTGTTTGTCGACGGGGGGGGCATTTTGTATTACCATTGCTTCCCTAGTTCCGGTTTACAAATCTCACTCTGGTAAAACTTGTGAACGCTTGTGAAGCTGGAGCAAGATCGTCTAGCCACCATCCTAAAACGTGTCAACTCGAGAAACGCTACCTAGATGGGTCGACACATCTATGGAAAGCAAAATGCCCCCCCCCCGTCGACAAACTGCGCCTCCAACTTCTGTGTCCGATAGTTGAAATGAGTATTTATTCGTGACGACCCACCACCATCCGCTCTTGCCCAACGCCAAATTTTTGGAGAAAGCTGAGAAAATTGGAACTGTGGCTGTAAATCGGAAAACTGATGAAGATGGTGGGTAGGATAGAGATGGGGACGTATCAGAGAAGGGACTTGGGGGGGGGGTGGGGGTCGTACGGATAAGGTCGGTTAGTAAATAGTTCGACCTGTATTGCGGAAGACACGAACAGGGAGGGCGCGTTCTACCGCTGGAGAAACTTTGGGGAAATACGACCATACCTCCTCGAAACCTTTGATGCCCCCCCCCTTATCATCATCTTACCTACCATTGCCCTAAATTTCGTCAAGGGAGAATGTATCAAGCACACCCGAAGCAGGAAAAAGCGAGAATGTCAACTCGATAACCAAACCCATTTTTCTTGGAGGTAAACACAACCCCATCCCCCACCCACCCTCTTCCGGGAAGTTCAGACTTCGCGATGACGCGCTGTAACGCGCGTCGACGCGCCACAGTTGCGGCAGCGCTCCGATCTTATAGACGTGCCGCAGATGGGAATCGATCGGCCCAGGTCAGCTTGTGTTTTCAGAAAATATAGAATAACAAGAGGGTACGCGCTGCCTTTCCTCATTCTGACACTCTTCCATTTTTCGATGCCATCCCAAAGCCGAGGCGGCCAGTGTCGATGGATACCAGTATGCGTGATTAGGTTACGCGCACCGTCATAGTCCCCATACTCTCCTCAATAACATATGTTGCCAGCACCGATCGTTTTCGTGTTTGCAGCTGGTGTTACGCGCACCGTCATAGTCCCCATACTCTCTCAATACACTAGTTGCCAGCACCGATCGATTTTCGTTTGCAGCTGCGTTCCGTCTCTATCATTACACTGTTACGATTGTACCGCGTGGGCGCGCGACTATGCGTGTTGCAGCGCGTCGACGAGCGTCATCGCTGAGTATGAACTCTACTTTCCCTGGCAGAATAGTATTTGCTGAATAAACAAATGACTACTTGTAACTACATACCTGTCAGATGAAAGTTATTTTTTTCTAATTTTGCAGGTGGTACTGATCGATGAGGCAACATCACATTTGGATGAAACAGTTCATCGTCGAATGATGTCGTTGATTTCCGTTCACTTACCAATGGCGACAGTCATATGTATCACACATGTTCTTCACGGGCTGTCCGAGTTTGATACGGTAATAGAGATGGCAAACGGGAAAGTGCTTCGTCAAGGACCCCCAATGGAGCCGATTTCTCATGAAATTCGGTCTTAAGTAAGATGCTGAAGGATTTTTGTCGATTATTTTGACATGCTTTATGTTGTCCGTGTAATATCTACTCGATTTTGTAATTTGATTGGATTTTCGGCGCTGTTCGGCTTGGGAGGGGTTATTGCACTTTTGCAAATTCCTTTTCCTGTTTCATGTTAATTAGCATTTCTCACTTCGGTGAGACCTGGAAACACGTATGAAGCTGCAGAAATGCTGCAAATGAGCCACGTTGGTTACAAGACCTTATAGGTTTTCTCAAGGTGACATGTGCAGGGTTCGATACCATTTGGTGCCCCCCCCAAGCCGAACTGCGCTCATTTTTTCAAATAACTTTTTTTTGTCAGGAATTTAGTGACGCTTAGTTTGGTTCTGTGGAGGTATGAATATTTCTTTTCAATTTTTTCATGTACTAAGAACTTGTGAAATGATGCTTTTTCCAAGCTTCGGTCTAGTCTTGATTGTAATAATAAATAATTACCAATGACATTTAATTTCAAAAATATCCTTTCAGTTTTTTCAGTGTTGAAGCGCCCATTGAAAAAATTAATCTTTTTTAGTTTCAGGGGAAATTTTGTTTTTTATGTATTTGTGATAGAATTTGACACGGCTGTTCCGCGAGTATTTATGTGGCTTTTTTGAGAACATTCGATGTTGTGAGTGTATTCGGGTATTTTATACCATTTTGTAATTGTGTTGTTGGTGTAAATAAAACATTTTGAGCTCATCAGAGAGTATTGCTTTTCAGCTATAAGTCTGGAGGGCGCAAAACGGCTTGGTGGGGGCGTTTCGCTAGTTTCCATTGATCGTTGATGCCTCTTGTCGAGACATGTAAATTCCTGTAAAGCTATGCAGTAGTAAGGGCTTCGTTTACACTTCACAAGAAAGTACAGGTCACAAAAAAGGAAACGTGTAATTCAAGAGAAACTAATAAAAGAAGCTGGGAGGAGTGTGACGCACCCCTCCGTAGCCCAACACCGCCGTTTGGGGGAATGATGAATAAAGAAAGAAATTAGGCAGGGATTGGCCCGCCCACGCATCCTCTGGTTGTTGTCAAGACTCTGGGTCGACTCCTCACGCACTGCCTGTTAGAATGCGAGTTTCGTGCCACTTTCTCCTTCAAAAGTGTACGGGAATAAGACTTCAGGGTAATGAGGTAATGACGCTAAGGTGCCGTATCTACAGGGGGGGGGGGGTCCTCCTACTTGACTTTCGAGGCGCTTAAATAAGATACACTTTATCAAATTCATGATCGACATTTCTATACGCACTCGATAATTCGAAATCGATCTTGATGTCTCCACCAACAGCCTTCTGAACATGGTCTTTCCCATTCCAGGTACTTCCGGTCCATACCATCAACCCGCGCCTTGGCGACTGCGGTGAAGATGATGTCCTAGACCGTAGCGACGTTGTCGGAGCTGCTCGATGTTGGAGGTCATCCAGATCGAGAGTACTGGTCTCCAGGTAGCTATCCATGGGTGACTCCATACTAGAAGTTTCGCAGCTGTTTGGAGGTGACATGAATTCCAAAGGTCTTCTCCAGTCAGGCTGCGACTGGAGATGACTTCATATTTTGGTGTACATGAAGGTGATGGGCGAGAGCCAGGCTTCCTGCTTATCGAGGAATATTTTGGGTATCTTCCGCCCTGGTACTCGTATCCACATCCTCTGTCTGGGCTGCGAAAACTTAGCTGATATGTGACTCGGTCGAAGTGTCTTTCTTTGCCCCCCCCTGTAATATTCCGCTCCCTCGAAGGTAAGGGTACAGCATATAGTTAACACAGTGAATGGAAGGTGGCCCCAACAACCAGGGTTTCGTACAAGGTGCCACTAAATCGCATGTTCTCTGGTCTGGAGGAAGTGCCCGATTCTTTCATGACAATCGAGTGTAATCCTAGGCTTCCAGTCCCTAAGTAGTACCTGTACTGCATCCGGCTCCGCATGTACCTTTTTGATTTTCTCGCCTTTTTTGGCCATAAACCTGGGATTGCTGGATTCCATGCAAGTGGAACGGCGTTATCTAACGCGCACTGAAGAGATCCAAGGCTGGGGTTTCCCAATTCGTGTGAGCAGTTAGGAATACCGTTCGGAGCTTCGTAGGTGGTCAAGGATCAGGGACGCTGCCGCCTCTGCCACGAAATAGAAGATCACGTGTGCCGGACATGACATGATGACCGTTGGACTAGAGCTGTTACCCAAGGAATTCTTCGGAATGTCGAGCGGACATCAGAATGAGAGGACGAAGTAGACGGGTTTTCTCGCCTACGAGGAGTGAAGTCTACTTTGATCCACGAGGAGGGATGGAAATAGTCTATTGGGAGAAATTGTTGGTCACTAGGATGGGAGGTGATAATGCAGGTGAGATGCATTTGGCGCGGGTCGGAGCTCTGCCAAGTGGCGTGTTCCCCTAATGATGCCATCATAACTCCGCAACCATTGGCGGCAAAGACTGTTCTGGTTCCTACACGTTACGCCTTTTCACGCGCTATATCGTTTGCAGATATCATGACTTTATTTCGGATAACTCATGCACTCAACTTCAGTTCCTGAGCATGGGACCTGTCAAGACATATTCATCCGTTGTAATGACATTTCATGTGGTCAGCCATGAAGAGTTGTTGCATTTGCTTCTTCGAGCAAGTACAACTTATTTCCCGACTTTGGGAAAAAACAAGGATAACTTACTCGCGTAGATCTCCGTAACGCGTCCGAGTGCAGCAACGCCTTCTTTGCTACTACTACTTCTTCTTCTCCCTAGCGCAGGGTCGCTGTTCCTGTAAGACGTTGAAGTTGTTCCGATCCACTCCATCTTCTGCCGGGGCTTTCACTTCAGTGAGGTCCTTCTTGATGACGTCCCTCCATCTTTTTTTGGTCTCGTGGTCTTCGTGGTCGCCCTCTACTTCAGTTCCAATGCCTTCCTTATTGGGTGGTCTTCAGGCCTCCTCAGTACGTGCCCATACCATCGCAGTCGCTGCTCTCGTGCCTTCAGCTGGATCGGAGCCGTCTGTGTGACGCCTGACGTCCTCGTTTCTGACTCTGTCGAGTCGTGTCCAGCCGCAGGCCCATCTCAGCATCCTCATTTCAGCTGAGTGGAGCTGCCTTTCATGATTCTTGCATATGGGCCAGCAGTTGGTGCCGTAGAGGATCGAAGAGATCGTAGAGCTAACTATTACACCTTGCCTTTCGGCATTCTCGAGCCCGTTCGCATAGTATGTCCGTGGACTCCCTCCATTTCATCCAGGCTGCGTCGATTCGAGCCTTCACCGCCTGGTCCACGCTACCGTCATATCTCATTCAGCACGGAACGATTGTAAGGTGATTCGCTTCAACTCCATGCGAGCTTGGGAAACTGTTTTTTGGCCTATACTTCGGTGGGATCCTCTTTTTCAGAGCCTGGAAGCATCGAAGAAATCCACCACCACCCTAGCTGCAGCTTCTTCTTCTACCGGCTGCAGTTTAGGATCAATGCAGGTCACCACATAACAGCCAACATAATGTGTAGAAGAGCGCATTGCTCGCGCACACCAGTCCGATCTTCAAGACCACCCTTTGAGTTGGCGAGGAAGAGAGCGTGAAAAGCTGTTCTGTTCCTCATGGGGTTCCTGTAAAAAATTCCATGTAAAGTGAAATCCGACAACAGTGTTGTCTGACGCCGCTTGCAGGTGGGTTTACGGTGACTTTGTTCACAATGCACTGTCAAGTGCAAGCTCGTCTAAATAGACTTATGAGTAGCGATTGAAGTCGGGATTAGAGATCGCCTTGCCTCTATGTTCTCAAAGTAGACTGCTCACTAAGCGCACCGGTCGGTAATGAGATCCCATCGAAGTCTCTCTGGGATCTCGAAGAGATTCCAATTTGCCACATGTGATTGCCTCTCCAATTATGCTGCACAAACGACAAGATTACCCGGAACCGCACTATCTGCTCGGCTGGCTTCTTCAAAATCGTAACCCAACAAGAACTCGCTTTTGCAAATTTTTTATAGCGTCGCTTTCCATTTCTGTGTGTTCATCTTGACCTGATGTGAGTTCTGGTCAAGTTCAGATTAACGTCTGGCGTGACAATATCAAACATAATGGGTCCTCACTCCCCCGGCATGAGGGGGGGGGAAGACATTGAAGCAGGACGTATGGCCATTTTGAACATTTCGGCTGCTTCCCATCGACGTGTTCATTGCCTTGCAGGAGTTGAGTATTTTTTACAGGAGTGCTCTCTACAGGCCTCACTGGTATCACTTATTTCCTCGCAATATTTCACAGGTCGCCGCTTGATGGCTCCACCTCGATGCAGAAAAGCAGAGATGCTCCTGGAAGTATGAGGTACCAATTCACGGCACCGTCACCGGAGGGTAGAAGGCTCGGTTCGGCTCGGGGGAGCCTGTCCAAAATTTGATCCCCGGACCGTGCTCCTGGAAAGTGTGCCAACCTGCCACAACACCACCTCCGCCACGCTCTTGTGTTATGCATAGAATTTTTGCATGGCTCAGAACTTCTGGACTGCCTAGTGATACATTTACTTCCTCATATTTTGGGTGGGTGCAGAGGGAGCGAAGGCAAAAATCTATTTTTATTGTATTTGGTCCGAGAATAAAAACTTTAAGGAGATGCTTACGTGATTAGAGCGGAACGCGTTTGGCGGTGGCAAATGTCCAGTTGTGCACGATAACAGGCTGAGCTTTGCAAAAGTTCACTCGAAGAGCACAACACAATCTTCTGGACTTTTACCATTCTTTCTCTCTTGGAGCCAACGTTTTTTTCTGGGTGAATCTTTGCGGGACGCCTTTTCGAAACCACTTTTTTTTCTTGCGTATTTATTTTCAGGCTTGAAATGTACTTACTTAACATAGGCAAAGTAATATCAAATGTTCTATAGTGTTTCACGCTGACCGAGCTACATCATTTTGCGTATATTTCGTAGCGAGGAAGGTAGACTAGGTTTTCAGGCGTTTGGTGGGGGCAGGGGGAGGGACATCTTGCACTTCCGCTAGTTTCTCTTATTAGTTCCTCTCAAGTTACACGTCACACCTTGGTAAGACCGGTAAACTCTTGTCAAGCATGGACAAACCTCACGCTTTTTCTTAGCTTTACAAGAGCTTGCAGGTTTCCAGTGGTGAATAGGAAGTGGCTGATGAGAAGAAAAAAGCCCTCCCCCCACTTAGTCGAACTGCGCCAGGTTTTCATTTAGTCATATAGTAAGTTGTACTTGGTTGGTTTAGGCTTTGACTTCATATGCTACCACTAAACGTCGGTTTTCTTGAGCAGGTAGTGCCGCTCTTT
>MU932392.1:0-10415 GCA_036418165.1 Cooperia oncophora | reverse complement strand
GGTTTTCGAAGTTGTTATCCGTCAAACGTGTTGCATTGGTCAAAACAAACGAAGAATAATCTAAAGGAGCCAGTGCTGGGCTATATGGCAGATGAGGCAAAAGGGTGTATCCCCATTCCTCGACCTTTTGTTAAAGTTGATTTTGTTAGGTCGTGCAATTTCTAAACACTGAATATCAATTTGCGAAATGCTCACAAAAAGAATTAAAATAAAGGGAACGTGGAAAATAAAACTGAAAAAGTGCCCGAGGGGGTATCACATTTCGCCCTTTCGCTTCTAATTTCGAAACGGCAAATACGTCCCGGACATTTTTGATAGTGAACTTCTGGGCATTTTCACAGGCCAACAACACATCTGCTCGAGCGTACGGGCAAGCAGTACGAAAAAGTTACACCTTCATCTGTGCATGGGAGCTAAGTGCAAGGCCCAACAGAGAATACCAGTTGACATCGAATGTTTCTTCTTCACTTTGACGGAAAAAGATGCGCTCTAGAAATACTCTTTAGTTTTTGAACGAACTGGGGAGCGTTATGGTAACCGGAGGTGGCGAGTTTTCCGATAGGCTCAAAAATTTTTGACGCAGTTACTTGACGACGGAATTTCTGAAATTTCTGTACGAGTAACCACTTCATTCGATGTGAATTGGTCCTCTCTGTTGCGCCATGCACTCAAGACTCACGCATAGACGAAGATGTAATTTCTTCATACTGCTCGCCCAATCGAGCAGATGTGTTGTCGGCCTGTGAAAATGCCCATAAGTTCACTATTAGAAATGTCCGGGACGTAATTGCCCTTGTTTCGAAATTAGAAGCGAAAGGGCGACGGACTTTGGCTTCTAAAGCGTGATCCTCCCATTCATTATGATTTCTTTCCCTTCTTGAATATAGCTCTTGTCACGAAACGGATCACGATTAATGCTAGGGATGAGAAGAAGGCGGAGAGGAAATGATTTGAATATCTTTGAGGAAGCTCGGGACTGAAAGTAGCATCGGTGGCTGGAATATCACCTCCAATCCAATACAGGGCGAGAAAACTGGAAGTGCACGCAAACGAATGGTGCGCACTTGTGATTGCTTGTTGTTGATGTCGCCAGGAAAAATAACAGTGAAGACTTTTCCAAAACCGTATTTCGTTCACGGCGCAGTGGTCTTTCTGCGGAAGCAACTTGGTGCTGCTACTTTTCCTCGCACCTCCGCAATGATGTGAATAATAACTTGCGATGGAATTCGGCGAGGCAAACCATACCGGTGCACAAGCACACCATCCGTAGGATGAGCGAAGCCACAGGACAAAATGATTACTGATTGTGAGAAGAATGGGATTCGAGCTGCTTTCACAGCACAGACACAAAGTGCACGGTTTAAGCAGGAAAGGACACCTGCTGGGATGGGGATTCATACCATTTATTGAAGGAACAAATTCTTAGCAGTAGCTCCGAATTGCTCGAAATAGGTGCATGTAGCCTGGAATCCTGAGCACAGCTCTTTCGATGGCGAATGACGCTGGCCACATGTTTCCATAGAGCACCCTTCTCTAAAGATAGCAGTTTCAGCCCACATTTGAAGAATTAGTTGTTTTCCGTGATCACTGAATTGGAACTTCACGTCAGTCCGAAGCTGAATTGAGCTGTGCGAGGGAACAGGTCAGGAGGAAAAGCGGTCTTCGGTTCCTGCTGTTTGCCAATTGTATTGTTTTCAGGAGATATCGTTTGGGATTACTTGGTTTCGAAAAGATGATCCAACAGTGACTGATTCATCTGAAATGCCCATTAATGTGGAAGATTATATAATATGCAGAAAATGATGGTTCCCTTAAGAGACAGTGAAATAAATTGTTCTGTTGTTATGTTGTACAAGTACAATATGGAATGAATGACACAAATTTAAACGGAAGAAAACTTTTTTCGCTCAAAAGGTGGAAAAGACTTTTCAAATTGTTGTTTAGGCAAGCGTGGAACGCACAAAACTCCCCAAACTTTTGATGAATACTGGTGTTTGAGACCGCTTAGGTTCGAAGCCAGGAGTAATAAAGGATAAATCCACGTGATAGCGTAGGCTGAGTGCGGAAGGGCACTTCCTCAATAAGAACACCATCCGCATAACTCGCTCTAGCGCCATTATGTGCTCTCGCTCACCGGCAAGGAACTTCCTTCTGCGCGATAGGCAGCGATCGTTATGATCTCCCTTGAAAACAACGCTATCGTAGTTGGAGGTGGGAGGGGGAGAGAGGAATCAATTTCGATGTCCCTCCCCTAGCAAGATCTAAGGTCAGAACGCAGATGACCAAATCGTCGCTGGGTCTTCTTGCAGAAAAGACAGCTTCCTAATGAGTTCAGCAACGTGTCCATACTTCACGGTTCGGGTTGCTCCGATCGCGCATTCAGAGAGGATGGTGCCAAAGCTACCTTATCGCGAAGTATTGAGAAGAAGCACAGAAGTTGGCGCACCACTCCTACCCACCCCCCCCCCTCAACCACTCTGTCCAAAAATTTGCTAAAAAGCTTCTGTGGGTGAAATTTACAATGGATCTTCCATGAGCTAGTGGGTCGGCCTCACTCGAAATATCGCGCTAAAGATGAGAGGTTTCGCCATTCAGTTACTGTTTTGCAAAGAATTCCTTGCCTCTTAAGCTAGCACTCTTAGTTTTTCCAAAACTTTTATTCCTTTGAATTTTTACGTGCTCAAACAGAAGTGTCGGGCTTGATGAAATTGAGCATCTTCAATAGCCTCTCCTTTTACATCTAATTCAAAGCTAAAAGAGTGCAGGTCCGGTTGGTAAAAATATGGCCAAGAGGCTATGTCTCTTAGGAATGCCTATAACGTTTTGGGTGATTCGAAGATTTTAATTTCGACCTCACATACAAGCATCGAACCTAATGCCATATTGAGTCCAACTGAGAGCTTACTGAAATCACCTTATTCACAGAGATTCGGGCCAAAGAATAAGGAATCGTGAGAGGCCATAAAATGGTTCTTATCATTATCAAGCACCACCCTTCACTTGATTTTAGACGATCAAAAGTTAGGTGGTAGGTTCTGCAGGCAGTCGCTCCTCAAGGGGCGCCCCATGCGATGCACATTTACAAGCTCCGATTTCCATCTCTTCATCATTTGAAGCGGCCTTAAGCTATCATGATGGGCGCATTCCCTTGTACATTACAAGTTTTGAGCTTCTTCAAGTAATTTGAGAGCTGAGATAGAGTGCAAAGAGTTGTCCAAAACTCTTTTGTGTGAACCCAACATCACATTTCAATGAAATAAAAAGCCTCAGAAGTCAAGAAATAGTTAAGACGGCAATCACACTGTCTTATAGAGCGAGAAATTCCCTATCAAATAATAGGACGCATTGGGAACGATCCCCACTTCCCAAGAAAATTTACGTAAGAAAACACGATATTGCTTGGGGACCAATTCAATGGTATGTTTACGGCGCTGTATTGAGGACAACTTCCCTCAAATCCATTTACTATACAACGCTGAAGTGGACATCAATCAACAACTGGTCAGTCAACAGACGAATGATCGGACAGATACATAGGTGGGTGTTGCTGACCACATAACGTTCATACTTCGCGATAGCAGTGGCAATCGCCGCGATCGTCGGTACGCGTCAGAGCGCTATTACTTGGACCGCTCGCTTTGATAAATAAGGAAATCCAACTTGTAATACCTTTTTCTCTTAATAATGGCTACTAGCTGGAACTGAGGACTTTCTCTACCTAAGAGGATCTGGAATATAAGGGAGGAGATGGTTTCACCTTTTATTTAGGCCGGGATAAGTGCAACTTCATTTAATAGGTGAGCTTCTTTTCAGTGTTTCAATCATAAAGTGTCTTGAAAGTTTCTGAAGCTGGACTGTATCAACTTCCGAAAACATTTACAGTTCTGGTCAAGTTCAAACATCGAAAAAAAAACAAACAGTGAGCAACTCATCTAGCAATCAAAACACTAATTCTTCTAACTAGGGAAGGTCGTCAGGTCGAAGTGGCCATTTGTAAGGAGATGTAGCTCACTAGACGTGGTTTTGGACGCTGATCTCGAATCTGCCTTCGAAATTTGCAGAACGATTCTCTGAACGGAATTATGAAGGTTTGTTAGAATTAAAATGAAGGAAACAGAGTCGAGCGCGGTTGCCGGCCAATCGCATGAATAGCCGGGAAGCACCATTACGACCAACGGCGGCATGGTGTAGTGGTAATGGTCTTGCTTCGCGGGCATGCCATGAAGGGTTCGGATTTCTTAGGAGGGAACTTGTTTTGCATTTTGTGGGGAATGTCTCTTTTAAGTCTAGAAAACTAACGCGACCTGCCAAAATGGGTTGCCATAATTTCGTAGTCATGAGCAAAACTACCCTTGGGGACAGGTTTCTAGCCAGATGTGAGGTTTTGACCTAACTTTGAAAAGTGCGGTAGCAGTTGATCGAATGATGGTCACCAATAGTTCCAGGGCCAGTCTCTTGTCGATTGCTTGTCTTTGGACAGAATTTGCTTTTAGATACCAGGAAAACTGGAGCAGTAACAACATGAATGCGTTAGAAGGGGTAAGACGAGGCTTTGTGCAGAAGTAATCGTATGCTGCAGATGAAATGGGTTAACATCAACTGTAATTAACCTATTGGACGCTTCACTTTTTCCGAAGTGAGGTCAAAATTGCCAGATTCTGCTAGAAAATCTCTCTTACATAGGCGGCAGTTCGCTCCCGATAAACTCAACATGGCAACGCTCAGCGCGAAACGCCTGGCACTCCGCGCCAAGGGCTCCTGTACATCTCCTAGATCATAAGGCACTAAGTGCGCCAGTAAGCGAACACAAACTGTTTTTCAGGCAAGTCAAGGAGAGCGCTAATGTAGTAGTGACGCTACAACCACTTTTTGCCACGTTTGCACAAGAAGCAAAAAAGTTAAGCTCAGCAGGGATCCGATCCCACGACCTGTTGCGTGGTAAACGCGGTGGAAAAAGCTCCATAACTCCGTTCAGAGAATCGTTCTGCAAATTTCAAAGGCAGATTCGAGATCAGCGTCTAAAAGCACGTCTAGTGAGCTACATCTCATTACAAATGGCCACTTCGACCTGACACTTACGTAGTAACAACATCGAGGAGGAAGAAGCTGAATAAGTTCATGTATAAGCTCGAGAAATGAATTAAAAACAATAAGAAGTTCACCTCAAATGAAACTGCCACGTTTTTGCTCATATTCATCTTAAATCGAAAGAAAATGAAAACAGAAACCTTTAAGTCGGGTCCACCTTTCCTTGCGTCATAACAAAGCGTTAAGTATCCAGACTATTGCCAATTAAAAAGGAAAGAAGCATGAAAACCGCCGATCCCTCCCCCCTTTAAAAGCAGCCGCGAGCGCATCCCAAGTAATAGCGTTATGGATGCTCTGTTCGCCATACCGACGAACGCAGCGACGCGCAGTGCCGTCGTGAAGAATGAACGCTGCCTAGGAATGGATATCATGATTCACAAGCGACCATTACTACTTGAACCAAATGCAAATGAGGAAAAATCTGCCATACACGATGATGGCAAATACAGTAAACTGAAATTTGAACGATTATGAGCATATCGAGGACCCGCTGCGGGTGTTCATAATAGTATCCCTAATGGAAATGAACCCTTTGAATCTCAGAGCAACTAAGAAAAGTAATTCTAATTGATGCGCCATGGGTTTGCGGTAGGCACCGACCGATTGCGACCCGACAGGTGCCAGCGATATGAACTGAAAGTCCTTTCAAGGTTCTACGACTGTCTGCAAGTATGAATTTGTGCACACGCACTTAGCGGTTCGGTCCGCGACCAGGTATAGAAGTTGAAAATATGGCGTCGGGAGGGTAGTGTGGTCCGCGACGAACAACTTGTACCGGTTTCGCGGCAAAAATTGTAAGGGAGGGGCGCTATAGCGCAATATAGGTTCAGTGACGCCTCCTTTTTCCAGTGACTCCGCCTCCAGACTCCGCCTTCAAGGCCCGCCTTTCAGTGAAAACGAAGCTGCAGGACGAAAAAGCATGAAAATCGTCACTTGTACGGTCGTGGAGTTCTTATCAGGGAATCAGCTTCACTGGGCAAACTGTGATCGAAATGAAATTCTATTCTTTTGGTAGTTCTGATGGGTTTTTTCTACGCTATAGAGTCTCTGAACACCTAGTTTTTTATGTGCAAAACCCTAATCCACTATCTGTGCCGCGACTGATCACGCGTTTTGCCTTTAACTGACGGCAGCAAGAAGCGTAGCTGCAACAGTGCGAGGGTGCATCTGAAATAGAGGCAGGGACGTGTGCGCAAGAGATCATGGCACGTCGAAGCGCAGTTTTGATGAAGTTTCGGATAATCACTAAATCATCCAGTGATTAGTGTAATCACGTTTCATCAACAATGCAACCACTTGAAGAAGTCTAACAATATACTGGGGGTGGAGGGGGTGCGTATTCCGACCATTGCGCCTTTGGCATTTCTTCAGCAACTATACAGAAGCTAGACTGGTCTAGTCATAAGAATAACTCTTCAAAATTCGGTTGAGCCAAAAATCTTACAATGGGAGTGATTTTCTTCGTACCTTTTGGTGCCGGTTTTAGGGCCAACTGAGACTCTGGGACAAACAATTTGCCTCAGCCGTGAATGTGACGGTACGTTTTGGGTTGAACCCAGAAGACAGGGGATGTTCGCAACACACAATTCCCCCTCCCAGCGGATTTCTAATGCATTAATTCTCCAATATAACTCTCCAATACGACGATCTCGAACCTACTTATTCGAACACTTGATTAGTGCTCCACCAATTGCTGAGCCCGATAAAGGAGACCAACTGGAAAACTGGTAAGAAAACGTCTGATACGAACGATATGGTAGTCCTGTCGTTTGTCGAAAAAAACAGGTTGGCTCAGCGCCAAGCGCGGTCGCGCGGACACGCCCCATCATCCGCAGCGAACCAGGTATAAGTTGTACTGTTTAGTCATCTACGTACTTACGAAATGACGCCAACTTATTAATATTTCCAGTTAATTTTGGATTAGTTCAACTAATGAAAGTTTTGTACTATTTTTTGCATATCCGAGTTCTCTACAAAGCAAGTTTCGCTGTACAGGACTCAGCACATTGACAATTTGCGCTGCTCGTTACTGGACTGCCCCACTCATTGAGACCCTCCCAGTACCCATAGTGAAATACGACCCCCTGCTGGAGGATCCCGATCAACGATGTGCCCTGCGGCAGAAGCTGGTGACGTTGGTAGACGTTGCCGTTCGTTAGGTCAATATCTACAAGTTCCTAGTCGCTGACGCTGACGGACTCTCAAAACGCTTATGGTTGTTGGTGGAACGCTGTCGCAAAATTAGATCATACACATATCTGCGTGAAAGTCGTATGCATGGCGTAGTGCACAGGTAATGTCAGTAGAAGCCGAATGAACTACTTCCTGACAAATTTTACGGGACATATACAAGTATTCAAGCAAACCCACTGGCGCCGTTCGTTGAGGAGCTAGCTAACACTGATTACCCGGGAGAAAATCCATCGTAACTCGTTGAAGGTTATAATCTAATAAATAGGGCTACAACCCTTTCGGCCCGCGATGTGCTATGGACATTCCCTTGGTGCGGAAGTCTTTCATACATTGTTTTGAATACTCGGGTATTTTCGGATTGTTCATGGATGGAATCAAACCGCGATAAAAATGGCTTCCAAAATTGCGACCGTCACACTACCGATTTTTACCTTTACTTTGTTATTCACTGTAAGTTCTATTTTATTTTCGTGGTGCAATTGTAGAAAATCAGCCGCAAGGACTAATCAGTCCTTTTGCCGAAATGATTTTCGCAAACACCCGAGATCTGAAAACGATTCCTCTCCAAGTCCGACTCGATTCAATGGCCTAAACTTGAAGTCTGCCAATGAGTAAAACTGTTCGTCAACCTTTACAGTCTAGCACGACACATTGCCATTTTGAAAACTCCTATTAGCTGCTAGGAAGAAGCGTCATCCATGAGCACCCTTCGCACCAAGGGAATGTCACTAGCAGCGGGAGCAAAGGCATTCCCGTACATAGCCTTGTTGCTTCAACTACAAATTTCGATGTATTTTCTTAAGTACCTCACACCCAACCATTCAGTTTGTAGCAAGAACTGGTGGCAACTTTAACGCTGCTGTCATGTAAACGTTGTCGCCTTCATTAGAGCAGCGAAGCAAGAGGAGGTTCTACAAACAGCTCGTTAAAACACCATCTTAATCCACAGCAATCACTCACCAGGGCCGCTAACTATTGAAGGAAGACAAACCAGCGAACACTTCGCAGCTAGTGGCGTTAGAGACAAGAATGTGTGTGCTGGTTCACCTGCCCGTAAAGAACGAAGAGATGCCAGAGACAGAGGGTCGATGCGGATATCAAGCGAGAGGCTAGTGATCGCAGAGAGAGAGCATGCAAACGAGCAAGATAACAGTTAAGATATCTGTCAATGTGGGCGGAGTCACGTGGGCACCCTTGTGCCTTATCGTATCCTGCCACTTGTTAACATGAATTTTATACAGGGATATTTGCTGCAGTCCACAATCACTTTATCTGCAAAGAGCTTAAAGGCACAGTCCGCGATCAGGTATCGAAGTTGAAAATATGGCGTCAGGAGGTTAGAGTGGTCCGCGACAAACAACCTTGTACCTGGTTTCGCGGCAAAAATTCTATGGGAGGGGCGCTGTAGCGCAATATAGGTTCAGTGGCTCCTCCTTTTTTCCAGTGACTCCGCCTCCAGACTCCGCCTCTAATGACCGACTTCCAGTGAAAAATGAGATTGCAGAACGAAAAAGCATGATAATCGTCACTTGTACGATAGTAGAAATCTTATCGGTGAATCAGCTGTGCATATGAGGGCGTAGTTTTGGAGATAGAGTTGGTTGGGCACGTACAAACTGGTATCGAAAGGCAGTTCTATCAAGGGCAGGTAGCATGTTTTTTGTGCTTTTTTGTTCTACAGTCGAGTTACTCAACCCCTTGTCGTCTATATGGAACCCCCTAATCCACCATCTGAGATGGCGAGTAATCGCGGGTTTCTGCCTTTAAATTCATATAAGTAAACGTGGGCTCTGCCTTCACGGCTACAAAAAAACTATAAGAAGCTATTCCCTCAAATCAGCTAACTTCGACCTTCAACTCAAACCCTGGACTGGTAGTAAAGTGCACAGGGATTTCGGATCGTTCAATGCACATGATTGTGATGTCGATGCCAACTTGTAGATACCTTCTTTACAATGTTGTTGAGGTGCCACAAAGTTTGTTATCAATGCACTAGTTATTGAGAGTGGGCTTCTACCCGTGCGAGAGAGAGAGAAAGTTGAGCCAGAAAATCTACTCGCTGAAGGAAAGACAAGATTCTGCTACAGCCGTTTCTGTAAGATCCTCTTCCTCCCCTATGTTGAATGCAGAGTGCTAGTCAACAAAAGTCGGAGTTGGCAAGCATTCTTCGAACTACGGCAACGTACGGTAAGGGTTTACTCCAGGTCAATCCCACCGTTGGATGGGAATCCGACAGCAGGTACCACCACATGTTATAAATGGGCTAGAGCCACCTGAGTATGTATTACACCAGAAGAAACGGCCTCTACACCTTTCCCACTCGAACCTAAGTTGACCAGAAAATGTTGTTGAAGGTTAGGCGTGGACGCCTTCTTCGGACATGGTAGTCCTGTCCACAAGCGTGGAAGACATGACTACGTTTCTACCGAACATACGTGAGGAAAGTACGATGCGCTGGTACGAGGCCACGGCCAAGCCCAACGGCGACGGCAGCACCCACCTTTCATCTTTAAATGCTCGGAACTGCTCCCGCCCAAGCAACCAAGTCTTCTACCACAGGGAACGGTTGATTAGTACCAGATCCGGGAAAAGGATGAAGACGCTGACATGTTCATCGGCTGGCCCACGGAATTCACTGTTTGGGCCACACCGCGTTCAAGATGCCGCTACAATTCTGAATGGCAGCAGACTGGATATCTAAAAGGGGTTGATTAGTGGCGAGGGCTTTACCTTTTTACCCTTTATCTGATGGCGCAGTTGTTTCCTGTTTCTTAGTCCTGTTTGATGGAAGCGTGAAAAAGCTCAATGCAAATGAAACTGTGCGAAACCCATGGTCCCTTTTTGTATTACTGCTGCTAGGAAAGGACCTTCAAAGTGGTCAAGGAGAAGATTACATATACAAAAGATTTGCGAATTGAATGAGGAGTCAAATGGATGGTTAAGGAGGAGGATTCGGGTTTTTCAGATGCGGGGTCTCTCGCAATAACTGTGCGAGAAAATCTTTCGATGTAGAGGGCCTTCGAGAACAATGCTGAATTTTCAAAGAGGCAGATCTGTTTCTCGAGAGTGTTCTCGGTTCTGCAAGCGCCTGGTTAGGCTGCGTTTATACTTTGCGGCAGCGTAGCGTAGCGTAG
>MU932391.1:0-10207 GCA_036418165.1 Cooperia oncophora | reverse complement strand
GTTCGATTCCGTAAGACGCATAAGAGTGGCACAGACGCAGTGTGCCTCACGGGATGGGAGCCAACCTCCTCAAGTGAGGGGGAATACCCACTTCACACGCGGAAAGAGGATTGCCTGGCGAAGCCGGGCGATCCGACTGGTAATAATAAAAATAATAGCAACGAGATATATGTACGCTTTTGAGAAGAAGTCAGATTCGTGGCGTACGTCAACAAGCTGGCAAATCGGACTCATTTTATTCCTTATGCTTTCTGATTGGAATTAACAAAACCACTTTTTCCCACTTCCCGTTTCAGACAATTACTGGAACCGAGTTTTTGAAACCAACCAAAAATGGCGGCAGTCAGTTGCAAAGGTTATTTCGAGGTCAAAGTACTGAGAAGGTTCTGGCTTTGGACTTTTTGAAATAGATAAATGTTCCGAGAGTTCATCAGAATTGAAGATTTATGAATGCGGGCAACCAGCCACCTAATCTAACAGTACTAAGAGACCATATCTGTCCTTAAAAAAGCAAACTGGTTTTGACGACGTCATTTTCGAAAGAAATGGCTGTTCTGCCGATCGGCAACGAATCAAGCAAAAACGCGACAAAGATTTCTCAAATCGCCCAGTCAAGCGTGGGGAAATCGATGGAATCAGCTATCGCTAGGATAGATATGCGCCAGCCACTGTCCGATCAACCATGCTGCATCCTCAGGTCCTGGGCTAAATGGTGAGGGGCGAATTTCAAGATAACGCCATTCTGGAATGCATCACGAAATCGGCTATAACTAGCGAGGTGATCAGCTACCGTAGAGAGTGACTTAGAAGGGTCGTCACCGTATCAGAAGGACTTCTCATTCTCCCAGAAGATTCCAGTGATGCGCGCTGCCGGTGGTACTAAGATCTTATGCCTTGAGCTCATCCACCCGATTACAGAATCGCCCTGGCACATGAATCTCATTCTTTCCTGAATGACCCTGCGATTTAGCCGCTATTTACAGCCCAGACAATGGTTTCGTTGGAGCTAATGATTCTTTGACAATGATTCTGTCCTCCCACATGGATTTTTATTGGTAAATGTTCAAAAACTTCGGGCGACAGCTTGGGATAGGTCAGAGGTGGGTTTGGATTTGGGCCTCAGGCGCTTGCTCATGCTACCCGCTCCACTCACTTTTTTAGTCCACATTCGCCCAAACCGTTCCTATGTCACGTTTTCACCTCGCAGCATGAATGATCGGCTACGAAACTCGACCTCATAGCTGTAGATGGTGATGTGGAAGAGGAGGAAGCCGATTTGCGAGTTCGATCCAAACTGGCGTCATATGCGATGGTAAGGCGGCGGCCCTTGCACTGACTCTATTCAACCGAAGTTAAACGTCAGATACTTGATGCGAAAAGGCAGAATATGCAGAGGCTGCCTAAAGCTGTTCCTGGGGTGGACTTGGCAGCGGAATCTTCCTCACGAAGCGCCAGCGCCAGCGCTAGGAATGAGCCAGATTTTCCACTTCTATCCAGGGAAGTGAAGGTGCTGTAAAAGTTCACACACACAGAGACAAACTGGATAATGAGTGCCTATACTCAGGAGGAAGGCCTGGCACGGAACTGGTGAGCGAGCGGGGGCGGAGAAAAAAACTAGGATTGGGGAGGGACGATTGTAGAAGTGTTATCAAGATAGTAAGAGCGGACGGTAAACTTGTTCAAGGGGCGTGTGACTATATAATGTAAGGTAGAAGTGGACCAAACGAGAGTGTGAAAGCGATTGGATTGTCGAGAATCTAGTCACGGGAAACGGTGCGGATGAACACATGGTCTTTAGTAGTGTGGAGAAGGTGTGTGGAACCGGTTGTCGTCAACGAGCGACGCATGTTTTTTCCCGGTGGGCACAGAGATTACAGTGAATGAGGTGATTAGGGCAGCTCCAGCAGGTAGAAAACGTGCAACGCCCATCGTGAAGTGGGCCACACGACTGTGATATGCAAACGAGGAGGAAAAGGCGGACACAGAGAATGAATCACGGTATGGATACGTATCGATCGTTTGGGGGAATAGCAGAAGTTTGTACATCTCTATGGAGATCTCCCGACAGTATCAGTGACGATAATAGACGAGACCGTCAAGATAGGGGGGTTGTTGGCGTTGTCGCGAGGCGATCTGAGCGCTGATAGCACGCGAACATTAAATCGGCTCTCTCCCCTCTCCATCGACCATTATCATCAACAGACTCATCACACATGTTCTCACATTACACACGACGGGTTTCATGTGAAAAACGACGGTAATTTATGCGGCTGTAGGCAAGTGGCAGCCTCTACAGCAAGCGATTACCCATCCGGAACGCTGCAGCTGTCAATTTATGCCCCCTCGTTGCAAAAGGACTCGAAAAAGGTGAAATAGGAGGTGTTCGAGTGTAAAACTGGACAAATGGACGTCCAGACATAGGTCACAAAACCTCAGTAGAGTGCAAAGGGTTAGGGGGGGGATGTGTCAGGGGTTCCATTCACGTCGCCGCGATGCGTACAATCTATTCCGGCCTTAGAAAGGGGGGGGAGGTGGCTGTGGACATTTGCAAGCTTCCTACGTCTGCCTTCTTACTACAGGTAGAATTTGGTGGAATTGTGATTCTGAGAAATTGAAAAGAAAAATGAGCCGCAACTTTGGCGTACGTGATGTCCGCAAATCTTCGCTGAGTACATAGTCGCCCAGGATAACTGCCGCCCAACTGGTATTCATGCTAGTTGACCGGAACTTCTGTGCTTTTTCAACAACAAGACAGCTGTTGTGGTGGCGAGTGGTCGCGCGTGTATTACCACTCGTAACATCGCCTACCATCATCGTTTTTAATGTGTGATATTGTCGAATAGGTAGATAGCAGAATGGCCGCTAGGGAGTATCATAGGGACAGTCGCTGGGTGTGGTCAAGTCCTTCCCTAGCAGCCAAAAGGTCTACGTTTTGATGTCGCCCACATTTGCCAGTAAGTGGACCACTCACTCGGACCTCAGGTGTCACTCGAGCAGTTCTGTAGATTCGAGCACCAGTCTTATGGGCTTCTTCATTTCAAAGAGCGGGTGGAAGTCTTTTCTCCATAGATTTCTCAAGTGCTTGTGTTGCCCAACGGGACGCGCAAGAAGTGACTCAACATTCACTCAGCAAGTTTGAATACCGAGTGGTTTCAAGCGGGAGTCAGAGGTAGTGAGTGCGTTGACTAAGGGGCGGGACTGCAGTTTCACTGTCATTGGTGGAAGGGCATTGTACCTCAACTTACAGCGCCACAGGATATGCTTCGACGCCTATTCACTGATGACACGGAAACTACTCCATTCACTGCATCCCCTGTTTTTTTTGAGCGCAGACCGTCGTTCCTCCGGTCAAAAGGAATGCCGGAAAGCCAGTAAACGCCACAGAGGAGCTGTACAGCAGCGGCGCCATTTGGCACTGTACTACGCGGTATTAATTTGCTGAGGCAAAATAAATTGCTCTTGGGAAGCATATGAGTAATTCATCGGGAATGCCGGTGTCGGGATTAAGATTCTTTACAATGTAGTGAACGGATGTGAGTCGTCCTCTGATGAGGGACTCTAAAAGAAACAGCGCCGTTGATGTATAGGTAGAAGGTGCACACTCCGTACTACTTCGCTGCTATGTGCCGCATCGAAGAATCCAATCCAAAAAAAATCAAGGTAAATTAAAAATTAAATCTCAAAATAAAAAATCAGAAGCTAGAATTGGTCGCGAAAACTCATGAATGCAGAATTCTGCAGTAGCCTAGGACGTCTAGTCGGTATCTCCTCCCTTGTTCTTCCTTAGGCATGTACAGGGGTCATACATAGTAGCATTTATAGGCATAACAGAGACTGAAAAAAGGCAGGGATCAGTTGAAGCACAAGTGATTATTTAAGCTACGCAGCTATGATCTCAAGGTTTTACCTTTGGCAGTATGGAGGGTTTGTTTGGCTTGGACTAGATTCGATCTAGAACTTTACCGCCGCCGTCGAGATGTGGTAGTGAAACGCTCTTTGCTTGGCGTTACTTAGTTGCTATCAGGAACTTGGTCTAAATGTGCGGAGGAACGATTTCGAATTTCCATAGTCTCAACTCAGAAGGCTCAAAAGCTTTCAAAATGTTTCCACTTGAAGGTCAGCTTTTGCTGTTTAATGAACTTTCTCTTTAAATATACAGTCGTCATCCGGGCAGTTGATTAGGCGGTCAAAGGGTCGCAGACGCGGCTGCGGCGCGTCACGACCGCGGCGATCAGCTGTTTCCAGCCTATTTAGCCATTTCTCCCTACTTTCACTGTATTATTGTTTTTTTTCAAGGTAAGTGGTTTGTTGTGTTTATGAAGTATATTAGAATGCGAATTCTTTTTGTTTTTGTAATGAAGATTTTTCGATTTTTTCAGGTGTTCAATCATAATTTACCTTTTGAAGACAAGGAACAACTAACCTCAAGAAAAGCAGCCAAAAACAGTGAAAATTAGGGAGAAAATGGCTAAATAGGCTGGAAACAGCTGATCGCCGCGGTCGTGACGCGCCGCAGCCGCGGTCGCGACGCGCCGCAGCCGCGTCCGCGACGCTTTGACCGCCTAATCAACTGCCCGGGTGACGGCTGCATGTCGTGCATGTATAGGCTGGGAGAGCAAGGGAGGAGGTCTGCAAAAGATGTTTGGCGATTAAATAAACATAAACCAGACTTTTACTTTGGAACTAATCTCAGTCCTGAATGTTCAGTATACCACTGTATCTGACCACGACCTTGGGACCAAAAGTCCTTGACGATTAGTTGTACAAACCATGACAAACAAGGTACGGGATACAACGATGTTTTCGAGAACTTGGCCAATTGGTGTGCTCCAGGGTGACCCGAAGTGACGGTCTCCGGGAACCTTCACGCGAGTGAGTCACTCCTGGAGATTACGCATCTGCAGCGGGCTAAAATAAATATTGCATAACCTTTTTTAAGCTCATTTTGCCGATAATGGATGGCTTTGCTACCCGGAAACAGTGGGAGAGATGACGAAAGGCTTGCTTTTGCTTGTAAAGGGGCATCTCAACAATATTCCAAACTATCAGGTCTCTCGTACAGCTTGTAACCATGCGCGACATGCCCGACTACAACTTTAATACTGCGCGCTGTCACGGCCAAAATGTTGTTCGGCACTTTCCCCACCTGGCACATACTTTTCGAATGTTCGATCATTAGATTCATATAACCCATTTCTGATCCTGCTAGTGGCACTAGTCTTTTCGTCCATTACAGCTACTGGGTTTGCCCATAAGTCCCGCTGTCCCGAGCCTCATTATAATATGAATGAAAAACATTGCAAAAAGGGATCAAAATTCATTGCAAAAAACTCCAAAGATCCAAAAGAATCCAGGAGTTTTCGCAATTTTTTTTCAATTCTTTATTTCTTCCTTCGGATCATTCGATGCCCAGAACCCTCCTCAGCGATAAAGAGCCTGCAGCAGCAACATCAATTTTTTTGGTAATGAGATGAATTGGCGAAGGCTTGTACACATTTTGGTAGAAAATTCCTTGCTCTCTACGAGTACTTGGTTAGTTTTCAAATATTCTATTTCGCTTAATTTTCTATTTCGCTTTTAAAAAGCTCACAGTGCAATGTCAGCTCGGTGACACTAGGCACTTCCGATACCCTCTTCTTTTTACAGTTGGGTAGAAGGTCACTCTCACAGAGACCCAATCAAGTATATGGGAAAGAAGCGATGTCCCTTACTAAGGCCCAAAACGGTTTAAATGACTGAAAAATTTCCATTTCCTACCACACTGACCAGCATTGCACCGAATGTCCCACTGAGTTCGATTGGGAGCCTACTGGATCAGCTTATTCACAGAGCCCTACCGCAAAAAATGGGGGATTGGTAGAGGTCATGGGATGCTCTCACATGCTTCTTAAACGCCTTCCTTTCTTAAACGTCTTCCTCTTGATGGGAGAGGGTCAAGAACTTGGTGGATGGGTTCTGTAGGTAGTCGCTCTCCAATAGGGGACCTTGTGCAATGCAGAGATCAAAATTCATATCCCAAATCGCTTGATGCAACTTCAGGCTGTCCTAGAGAGCGCCGTTCTTTGGCCGCATAAATCGCAAGTCAGGAGCTGCTCCTGCAATTTCAGCACCTAGATCCAGTACAAGAAAGTGGTGTCATAACTCATTCGCATCAACCCGAAACTCCTTCTGATGGACTAAAAGTCGGTAGGAATCAAGAGAGAATAGAAAATTAAGCATGTCGTTCAGTATAGCAGAAAACTACCTGTGCAAAAAAAAACACCCTGAGAAACTTCTCAAAAAAAGGCGGTTCCGCCGAAACGTGCATAAGCCGAATAAGGTGGTATATCAACCTCGCAACCACAGAAAACATTCCACAGTCTCACAAAAAAGGTAACGAAAGGAAAAGAGCTGTATTACTTGTGGGTCAATCCAATAAAACACTCTACTAGGGTAACGATTCAGAGGAACGAACCTTTCAAACTTTACGAAACTGGCTTTCAGATTTCGAACATCCAATACAGAAAGAAGAAGATAGCATGCGGTTAACAAAAATGATGGTTATTCACGACCATTTAGAATAGTGACGAGCATTCTCACAGGAAATGGGAAACATAGTGCTCATTCGGGCTGGTGAAGGCTAAGGAAAGGTAGTGGGATGCAGAAGTTATGAAAATTTGCTTAACCTAAATCAGCAAGGCGTTGAAATGTGTTCAAAGTGCGTACAAAAACCGAATCGGACAGCGTACGGCCTGTTCCACGACAAAGCAATTCGTGCTAAACAAAAACACCCAAACGATGGAAAAAACGCAAACACTTAAGATTGTACAAGAGCGCTCTTTAGAAGGGCACTTATTCCACAAGTCAAGAAAGTGGACTGGTGGAAGAAGTCAGGACAAATTGGGAATGGATGTTTGCAGAAGTTGCCCAAATGCATTAGTCAATGGGGGGGGGGGGAAGGGAAATATCGTTAAGCGGGATATTTCAGAATCACATCTTGGCACTTTGGAATTCGAATAGGAATCTGCCGGAAATCGGAACACGGCAATTCCGGTCACTGAGTCATTGTTTTCTTTCGCACACCAACATATCCATTAGCTGGAATAATGCGAAATAAGTTCCGATTCTGTGCGCGTACAATCGATTTTCCATCTAGAAGCGTTTACCAAAGCTACATTACAAAAAATAAATAAAAACAAAATAAAAATAATAGACAAGAATAATAAAATAATCAAATAATAACAGTTATAATAAAAAATGATAAAAATAAAAATGAAAAAATAATTAAACGCGCTAAATTTCGGCACAACTAAGATTATAGGTGCAACTTTAGCACTCCAGTAGACGGTCTAAAGATTAAAAAAATGGGTGGTACTCTCATTCTTCGATTCTGCCTTGCTCGTACCTTCTTCATGCCTTTCCGTGGCCATGCAAGGGACGAGCAAGACGGGATTTAGAGATGATATCTCCGCCTATTTCTTTGGCAATCTTATTTTGACGTTGAAGCGGCTCCGAGGTCCTGAGCTTATATTTGTTACATTTTCTAAGGAAACCAGGGAAATATCTGTGGTTCTCAGTGGTCACACACGTTAATACAATTCACCGGGGGTATCTGCCCTAATGGTCCATCATTTCTTTCGCTTGCCAAATTCGCGCTCTTGAATTTAATTCCCCCAGATACTGGCCAAAGCTCTCCTAGGTCCTCAAATGTTGGATACAATTGAAATGATAAACTGCACAGCCCCATTCTCTGCAATAAAGTTGGAGAGATTTGGGAGAACTGTCAAGTTTAGGGTGAATAACCATCAGAGAAGGGTTTGAGCATATATTCTTTCGAAAAGTTAGGTTCAGAGGGAGGTCCGTAAATCAGTGTAATTTATGTACCCATTGGTCAATGAAGACTGAATAGCACTAGACCATAAATCAAGAACTTATTAGTTTGGTATGAAAACCTATGCGAGCAGAGTGTCGCAAGGGAAAGGGAGCAGCGAGGCGAAAGGAGGAGCGAGCAGAGATGGGGGATCTTTACAAGGGACCACAGACGCTTATGCCCCTCCTTTCCCTGCAAAGCATATTGGTATGCTGGTTGATATTATTACTGTTATGTTACTGGAAACATTATCATGATTTTTTTTGCTTTTTTTCAGGGATACAAAAATGAGTAGTACAGGGGTCGGGTAATGTATGGAGAAAAGGTGCAGATGACCGCGCGCTCAGGAATCGGATCCCCGGATTGGACTTAGCCCGAGCCAACCAAGCCCCCCCCCCTCCCGTCCCTCCGGAGTTGCCTAATCAATAGCAGATATTTCCAGGTAAGTAAAAACACTAATATACCGATTAGCCCCGGAAATCACTCAATAGGCGGCTTTAAAATGGCATTTCAACTCTGGACTTGGTGCATGGCGCACCCCGAAATGGTCGATTAATGCGACCTTTCTTTCTTTTCTTTCGTAGGCGCGGGGACCACTCGGCTGCGCCTCTGTGTCACTTCTTCTCACCAAGGCTAGGGGTTGGAGCGCAGACGATTAGCAGCCAAGCGAATAGTGTCGCAGGAAAGACGTGGTCTCAACTGAGCCTATGCCTTGGTTAGGGCAAGGGACACAGAGGTGCTGTTGGATGCCACCACCCACCACTCTCCCCCCCCCCCCAGTATCACTAGATAAAAGATAGAAGTATTGCTTGATGAAGGAGAACCTAAATAAAAGATCATTCTGGAGCAGTGGGTTTCGTCTTGGGAGGCGGTCAAGAGAATCTAATATGCCACTCCGCCGCGCGCGGCGATGGGCGCAGCGTTTTCTTAATTCGTGTTAGCCTGTCGATTGGAGCAAGGATTTCACGTTGGCTACGAAACTATATGCATTTATGGCTATTTCTTGTTCTACATTGCCTGTTGACACCATCTAAGACCTGAAACCATCGTCATTCGATGGCGCGACGTCGCACGCGACGCCTATCGGCGCGGCGTTACGATTCTGCTGTCACGTACCCGTCGCGCGGCCGTCACGCGACTACGTCCCAGGGCACTTGTCAACCTGCGAAGCCTCTCTTCTCTTTCTTTTTTTCCTCCTTCCTTCTTTTCCTTCCTTCCTTCTCTGATCCCTCCTTTACCTTCTCCCTTCAACTACTGGGCTAGTAGATGCCACGAAAGAATACCCCTGGACCCTCGCAGTGAGAGCACATCTGGTTGACAAGTGTCCTGTAAACCAAAAAGCTTGTACTGGCCACATTGTAAGGACCTATCGACTTTTGTGACCAAAATGGCTCACTTGCACCATTTCGCAGCTTCACCAAAGTGAGACCCTTAACATGAACCATCAAAAAGAACTAGCACAAGTGTAAAGTGCCCCTCCAAGGCGAACAACGCCAGTGTTTTTACAGCATGATTACTGCATTTTATTTCTCCCGTCTCGAAGTTATTGCGCAAGTACTCCACTTAACTTACGTCAGCGTATTAATAGAGCGATGGCGAAATACCGTTAAATGACTCAGCGACGAGAAAAAGTCCTCGACGTGAGCAAGGGAAATTATGTGAAAACACTTCGAGAACCGGAACTGGAATACTGGCCAGAGGGGCAGGATCGCAAGCAATAGAATTGGATCGTTAAAACTTCATAAACTGTGCGCAGTTGGTCTTTTAACCTCAGCATCCTATCTCGCCAGGGCGCGCTGTATGTTGCGGATCTCCAGCGAGGTGGGGAGGGTGGATGGTACATGGTCGGTGTGGAGGGAGGGGTCGTATTCGCGTTAGAGATTTTTTCCGGTTGTTGACTTATGTATCTTGGTTTTTTTTCATGTTTCGCGGGCTCTATACACACCTACTCCTTCTCTCCACGGTAGTTTTTTGAGAGAAAACTGCCAGAATTGTTCTAATTTCGGAAAACTCGGAGTTGAGTTGAATGGAGGGATGGGGGAGGGAAGGGGGTCGTATCAGAGGAGGGAACTAGAGGGATGAGGGCCGTATTTTGTAAATTTTTCCTGCAATTTCCTGATCCTCGTTGCCCAGTCAAATGCGATCAAACCTGTTGCTCGGACTTCCAAATCCGCAGGTCTTCCCCTGGATAGGATAACCAATGGACAGCATTTATTTATTTATCGCTTATTAAGTAGTTAATTAAATCATTTATCTGCTGCACTAAAAACGCGCTTAAGCGTAAGCGATAGAGAGAGAGCCCAGTTAATGAATCGAACTTAATCAACTTGATCAAAACAAAATATAAACAAAATTAAA